>JASDQU010502240.1:33055-52486 GCA_032191745.1 Picea mariana | reverse complement strand
TTTTCATGTTTCCTGCTTGAAGAAGGTGATTGGACCCAGGTGCCAACTTCAAACCAACCTTCCAGAGTTAGCTGAAGAAGGATCCATTTGGCTACAACCAGAAGCAGTTTTGGACCAGAGGGAGCACCGCTTGTGTCAGAGAACCATCAAGGAAGTGCTCCTACAGTGGAAAGATATTACTCCAGCAGATGCCACTTGGGAACCAGCTACCATTCTGCAGCAGTTTCCACATCTCAAGCCTTGAGGACAAGGCTGTTTTTAAGGGGCAGACATGTTAAGGTCCTAACCCACACATAGGTAGATCAATGTATTCGGATGTAATAAAGGTCAATATTAATAAGACCTTTCAATAAAATAGAATAAGGTGGATGTAAGAAGACCTAATAGAAGCTTCCGCTTCTAGAAGGATCTTCCTGTAGATGCTTCTTTTTAGTATAAATAGGAGTCGAGGGTATGAGAACCCTAGCTTGGATATTATTGTAACAGAGCGCTGCTCGATTGGAGGTTGCCCCCTTGAAGAGGCCTGTGAACATTGCTATCTCATTCAAAGTGCTATTTCTGTTGTTATTTCGTATATCATTTCTTTGTATTATGAAGATTATGCTGGATATTTTACTGTTATTCTATCATTTCTAGCATTTCTTTTATGTTCTGCATATTTTATATATCTGGTATCTTGCAAAATGGTTACCCTTGGCAAAATGGTGGTATAACAGTTCCTTTCATACTGCAACAAAATGACACCATTTATGGCACTCTATGGATACCACCCTCCTTCCATCACTTCTTCTCTAAAAGAAAAATATAAGGTTCAAGCAGTGGAAGATCACATCGAGCATCAACAACAAGCTCTCCAAATGTTAAAGGACAACCTATCCATGGCACAAAATTGCATGAAACAACAAGCAGATCAACATCGTAGTGAAAGAAGTTTTGAAGTAGGAGATTATGTGTTTTTAAGACTACAACCATATAAACAGATGTCCCTCAAGCAAGCCAAGAAGGATAATAAATTATCACCAAAGTACTATGGCCCTTATAAGGTGTCGCAAAAGATTGATACTATGGCATACAAATTGGAGTTGCCTGCATCTTCATGAGTACACCTAGTTTTCCATGTTNGGCTCATAGCTCATCCTATCATCCATAATCTGATGGACAAACTAAGATAGTGAACAAATGTCTGGAAGGCTACCTTTGTTGTTTTGTCTCTGATAAAGAAACACAATGGTTCAAATGGTTACCCTTGGCAGAATGGTGGTATAACAGTTCCTTTCATACTACAACAAAATGACACCATTTATGGCACTCTATGGATACCACCCTCTTTCCATCACTTCTTCTCTAAAAGAAAAATATAAGGTTCAAGTAGTGGAAGATCACATCGAGCATCAACAACAAGCTCTCCAAATATTAAAGGACAACCTATCCATGGCACAAAATTGCATGAAAAAACAAGCAGATCAACATCGTAGAGAAAGAAGTTTTGAAGTAGGAGATTAGGTGTTTTTAAGACTACAAACATATAAACAGATGTCCCTCAAGAAATCCAAGAAGGATAATAAATTATCACCAAGTACTATGGCCCTTATAAGGTGTCGCAAAAGATTGATACTATGGCATACAAATTGGAGTTGCCTGCATCTTCATGAGTGCACCCAGTTTTCCATGTTTCATGCTTAAAGAAGGTTATAGGTGACAAGATCCCAATTCAAACTATATTGCCAGAACATTAGGAGGAAGTAAAAATCATCTTGGAGCCTGAAGCCATCACTGACACAAGAATTCACCAGCTGAGGAATAGATCCATTTCAGAGTATCTCAATAAATGGAGGAAACTACCAGCTGGATATTCCACTTGGGAAGATAAGTCTTTTATACAGAATCATCCATATTTACTCAAGAGTTGCAGACAACACTTGTCTCAAGGGGAGGGGCATGTTAATCCCTAAATAGTGGCTCATTACCCCTTAATTGGGGCATATTGCATTAGTAATGTTATTTTATTTATGTCGGCTTTATTCCATTAGTTGTAATTATACCTCCTAGTCTCCTATATATACCAAGGAGACATTTTCATTTTGAATCATCTTGTAATTGTACATTTATGTGGGCATAAGGAGGTTTCCCCCTCGAAGAGGCTTATTATCTGAATTTCTCTCGTTTTCAAGGTGTTGAGTACTTATTCTGAGGTTTTTCTATTCTATATTGATATTTGGTTCTTAACAGAAATCGGTACCACGACCATATCCCAGTTATGTAGCACTATTGAGCGACATCATTGATGCAGAGCTTACCAATTATGAATAGGTTGCAAAGAAGAAAGAATGGAAGGATGTCATGATTGAAGAGTACCAGTCAATCATAAAGAATGATGTCTGGGATGTGGTCCCAAGACCAAAAGAGAAAATAATTGTTAGTTCCAAGTGTATCTACAAGATAAATCATGCAACATATGGTAGCATAGAGAAATACAAGGTAAGGTTCATGGCACAAGGTTTCTCCCAGAAAGAAGGAATAGATTATGAGGATACATTTTCTTCTATGGAAAGATACACTTTGATTAGGACCATTCTTGTGATAGCTGCAGTGATGAAATGGAAGGTACATTAGATGGACGTGAAGAAAAACTTCATGAATGGAATAATAGAAGAGGAAGTGTATATGGAGCAGCCACAAGGATTCGAAACACATGACAGGATGTCACATGTGTGCAGGTTGAATAAAGTCGTGTATGGGATGAGGCAAGCTCACAGAGCTTGGTATGGTAGGATAAACAGTTTCATGATGAGCTTGAGTTTCACCAAGAGTACTGCAGATTCCAACCTTTACTTCAAGGTTGTGGAAGGTGAACCTGTGATATTTCTACTTTACATGGATGATTTGTTTCTGATAGGAAACTAGAATCTCATTGCTAAGAATAAGAGGAAACTTGTTGCAGAATTCGAGATGAAGCACTTGGGCATGATGCATTAATTCTTAGTTCTGGAGGTATGGCAGAGACCGGATGGGATTTTCCTTAACCAAGGAAAATAAGTAGTGGAGATCCTGAAGAGGTTTGGGATGTTGGACGGTAAGGCCATATCTACACTGATGGTGGAAAACTTGAAGTTATTGTGCGATACAACTTCAGAGATAGTGGATGCCACTATATACATGTAGAGGATTGGCTCGTTGATGTACTTGATGAACACAAGGCCAGATATATGTTTTGAGGTGAACACATTAAGTCAGTACATGATTGAGCCAAGACATGTTCACCTCATTGCAGCAAAACATGTGATGAGGTACCTGAAAGGTATAATGAATTATGGATTCAGATATTTCTTGGATCGTGAGATAAGACTACAGGGATACATTTATTTAGATTGGGAAGGAAGTGTCACATATCAGAAGAGTACATATGGATGTTGCTTCAGTTTGATATCAATTGTGATCTCTTGGCTCAATAGGAAGGACACTTGTGTGGCACTCAGTTCTGCGAAGGCAGAGTATGTAGCAGCGTGTTCATCTTGTGGCGAAGTAGTGTGGATTCAGAATCTAATTGCATGATTATTTGATATCGAGCTGGAGGTGACCTATATCCTTTGTGACAACCAGAGTTGCATAAATTTGTTAGAGAACCCAGTATTCCATGACAGGTCCAAGCATATCGAGATCAAGTACCATTATATTCAAGATATGGTATAGAAGGGAGTAGTGAAGCTCCATTATGTTCCTACCGACGATCAGGTAGAAGACTTGTTGACTAAGCCTTTATTGAGAGTGAATTTCAAGTACTTCAGAGACAATCTTGGTGTGGTCCATAAGGATTTTCCCTCGTGAGAGGGAGTGATGTTTTACAGATGTGACTCTAGGTGCAACATAGTGTGGTGAAGTAACAACAAGTGCATCTTCGAGCACTAATTTTGACATCAGTCAGCCTGACCTTGCACAAGGTTAGTAGACATGGATCCTTCAGGGAGTGTTATAACCCTAAATTGCACCATACATGCATACCTGGCATCAGGCCCTCTTACTTGTTATTTTTGCCAAGCCATCATTGAGCAAATATTCTTAAAAACACTATTTTTGAAGATGTACGCACCCTACACCACTACTTCCTGGGTACACATGCTTGTTGCACCACTAAATCTTGCGTACGTATGCTAGATGTGCCATTACAACCCACATATACCCACAAATGTTGCAAAAATTAAAAAGTTGCAAGGAATTCGTTGAGATTACGGGTTATTCAGTAGTTTCCCAACTGTCCCACCACCTATAGCCTGTCACCCAAATGAATAACCATCCTTTTGTCATATAAAAGGAGGTGTTGGGGTCTCATTCCAAAGCTAGGAATAAGAACAATGAAATTCTGCTCGTTTCACATCCCCTCCTTGCCCCAAGAATTTGTAGCCACCTTGTGAGTTTTGTGCCAGAATTGCCCATTCTTGCATTTTTCCTCCATCATAAGCCTATTCCATTCCCTAGAGAGAGGTTGAGAGGAGAAAGATACGTGGAAGTGTAGTTGGAGCTTGGTGAAGAGGATCCCAGACGAGGTTCAAGGAGCAGTCGTCGATCTCATTGTAATTAAACTTTGTGATATCAATAAAAGGAATACTTTTTCTGTCTCAAAATACGATGTGTTCAATATTTATGTTTGATTTATGTTTTATGCTGACATATAACCCACTAATTCATATATAAGATGCATGTTCGTAGTTCCTTGTTTGTCTGTTTGTGAATGCAGGTTAGCCTTGGGAGGAGACTTTTAGTCAGTGGAGAAATCAAACGCGACAAGATCGACACTGGACACGGAGTTTAAGGTAGAGTTATTGGATCGTTTCACTTTGTATTTTATGCATGAATGTGGGGTATATTTGGGGTAGTTATTAAAAAGTAGGAGACTTTTAGATAGTTAAATCTGCCTTCATGTTGAACCCTAGTGTAGTCCATAGGGGGGTTTTCCCTCTATAGAAGAATTGGCGACCATACTGGAGAAACCTCTAGGGTTTTAGGGGATATTTTTGCATGTTTTAATTGGTTTCATTACCTTCTTTGAGTTTCTATAAGTTGTTGAGTCTTTAAGGGATTCTGGTTTGCCATACCAGTACTCCTTGCCCTATCAGTCTACCTGTTAGTTTTTTTTTTTTGAGAAGTTACAGAGGTGTACACGGCTTGTAGTGGGTCTGCACACATACATACATGCCCTACCTTTAGACATATCGCATACATACACAGGTTTCTTAAGTGTCAGTAGCATGCCTGTGTCAAGATTTATTTTTTTAAGAAGAGGTAGTCAACCTCTTCCCTGATTGAAGTCATACTTCTCAGGGGTTTCTTGATCTAGTACTAGTCTCTGATGTTACAGTCTTTATCCTGGGTTTGATGTCAATTTTCTTATTCTTTTAAAAAAATTCTTGTGTTTTCTTTGAAAGGGTTTTAGACAAGTTTGTGAGTCTTTCCTGATTATCCTGTTTGATATCGTTAGTGACTCCCTGCGATCTGCAGTGGGCCAGAAGTCAGTTTTTGGTCTTGTCTTGTCTTCACTTTTTCCCTTTTTTCTTGCTTTGAAGAAAAAGAAAAAGAATTTATTTCAATTTTCTTATTTGAAGCATAAAAATAAAAATAAAAATTCATTTTGTTGTTTGGTTAAGTAGTTAGGTTAGTTGTCTTTACTTGTCAGGAAAAAGAGTGCTTTCTTAAGTTCTTTACTAAATGCTTAGAACATTAAGTAGCTCGTAGTTGAGTGAAATTTAGTTTTGGGTTTTTATTTTAAAAGATTTTAGAAAAAGTAGTTACGAAAAGTTGGTTAAAGATTTTAAATTTGCAAATATTTATTTGTCAAAAGAAGTAATTTTTCTTTCAGTATTTGTTTAATTCTCCTTCGTCTCTCAAAACACACCACTAATTTCATTTTTGTTTCTTTGACTTAAGACAAGCCACTTAAAATTAACGCTTAATTAAAATCAATTAGACTTTATGTTTGTAGGGTCCATCTACTAGTCTAGGCTAGAGCCTTGATTTAGGTTGGAGAGGAAACTCTTCAAGGCTATAAAACAAACATACGAGTCTGTGCTAGGGAGTGTAAAAAGTCCAATAAACGTGAAAGTTATCTGGGACCCCCCTCTAACACAAGGTATAAACACAAGTTCGTGTGTGGAAAGGTAGTGGAGATAACCCCTCCAAAGTCGAACCAAACGTAGTGGGGAACGCATATAGAGGACTTATCGTGGGATTATGTTGGTCACATTTGCCACATAACTTCGTGGATCTCAAATCCATTTGAGATCCTCAGTTGTCTTCCAGACCACTTGCTTTCGATACCCTCGATAGGTTTTGGGCTTGATACCCTGCTCATTGTGGTCCCCCTGACTATCGATTGTACCTGCCTGGTGACTGTTTGCGTGCTAGCAACCTAGTTGCCTTCTTTCTAGTGACTTACACAGGTGACTGCGGAGGTATGCCTCGGTACCTAGGGAAGATGTCAGGCCACACTTTGCAGAGTATACCAAGAGGGTTCTTCCGTATTCGAGCTGTACTTGCACCAGTAAGTTTCTCTAGTGTTGGCTGGTGTAACTATTCTTCCAACTAGCTAGTGGTTTCCTTGCATTATCTCATAGGAAATTTTCTAATGTGTGTTGGTGTTCAATGTTAGTAAAATCCTTACAGTGTCGCTGATATTTTCACAAGGTGGAAGATCAGGAGCTCCGCCGGTCACGAAGGCTTCAGGGCCTGTTGTCGGTTTCATTGGAGCCACCACCACCACCGTTACGATGAAGACTTGACCAACAAGGGTCATTTGAGGTGATCGGGCTGTAGGAAACTATGATCAAGCCATCCCCGAGAGAAGAACACTCGAATCTAGAGGAACCAACCATTTATGACCTTGGAGCGGAAGCTATCAAATCATATAACACTCCGATCACTAACTTGTCAGTGCCAATTTTGATACAAGTTTTCCCTCCAAGGGTAACTCATCATGAGCGTCAGATAGTTTTTCAAGTAGTGATGGAAGAAAATGATGCTACTTTGTCTGGGAGTCGTCATACTCCCTCAACGACTGCCACCATAGGGCGCGTTCCGCCTCCCAACCCACCTTTGTCGGTTTGGACCACCATGGTATCGACCACCTCTACTTCGGGCAATGGTATGATTCTGTCTATGGTGGCGATCACTGCTTCGTTCACCCAGAGTGCGACGGGCCCTCTGTTTTCATACGGGATGCCTGGATTTGATACAAACTCTGTCCTCTCCTACTCCACCCTACAGACCTTAGGTCTAGAAGCAGGGAGCTCAAACGCTACTTTGCATGGGTCCATGGGGGGCACCTCAACTCCCTATAAAGATTTACCTTACAGAGGGGGTCACATACCTCCTTCGTCCCCCTCGCTAGGCAGTGCTCCCCAGTAGCCCGTCTGGTCGAACATGAACTACAACTTGTTCGGAGAAGGTAATCAAGGACCTTGTTGCAACACCACACCTGTGGGTTCTTTGTCGTTCTCTTTGTTCAATGCATTTGGTAATAACGCATTCTTTTCAGTTGTCATCTCGGCTCGGGGAAACCCCAGTTTTGGACAACAAAATCCTATGTAGGATACTATTCCTGCATAGGGGGCAAACACCTCACAAGGACCCTAGAATCTATGGCAGGGATCAATCCCCTCATCAGGCATGTCGATCGGGGGAAACCCCTTCCATGGCCAATGGAACCCCGGGCAAGGCTCAGTACATATGCCCGTCAAATCGACAGGGGGAAACCCTTTCCATAATCCTTGGAAAACAACACAGGGAGAAATCCTCACCCAACCCTCAATGCCCAATTATGGGAGTCAACCGATGACGTCTCAACAAGTGCAATATCTATACGTCAGCCATGTCCATGGTATTTACCAGAACCCTAGTCAGTGACCTATCTTTTCCTGGAAACCTGGTGCCAACCAAACTCCAGGCTCCTTTTTCCCTGTATATAGTCAAAAGCCCAAACTATCAGTTCTGGAAAAATTACATTTGCTAGACTTGTCAAGATTGTTAAACAACCCAATCTGTCATGATCCACGTTGGCCTCCAATGTTGACCAAGTTTCCCTCGGACATTCCAAATTTCGAAGGTAAGCCTAACGAAGATCTGGGTGATCATGTGACCAGTTTTCACCTATGGTGCCCGTCAAACTCATTGAGAGATGACTCTGTACAGTTGAGTCTGTTTCAACACACTCTTATCGAGAATGCCATGAAATGGTACATCAAGCTTGATCGCTCAAGATACTCTACTTTTAGCAAATTGGCAATGGTTTTCCTAAAACATTTCCAATTACCTGTGAGATACGATGCCGACACCGAATTGCTGGCCAACTTTGAGAAAACAAAGGCTGACAATATCTCATATCACATCCAAGAATGGTGACGTCAGAAGAGTTTGATAAAAGTACCAATCCCACCAGATTTTCTATTGGAGTGGTACCTTTGTTATCCAAGAACGTTGCAACGTCGGGAGTGTTTTCCGAGGAAGAAGCAATGATGGGATATCAACAGCTAGAACTAATATACTCTCAGTCTGGTTTAGTTTATGAAGTTTTTCCAGATCCGCCACAATTCATTCTTGACAAGGCGAGATAGACGTCTGGACCACATATCGATGGTATAGTTGGTTCAGCACAAGAAAATCCCACTAATCATCTTTCAAATCAATTACAACAATTGTCGATACAGCAGACAATGACCATCCAAGCCACTGGTTCAGTTGCTCCCCCTACTCAAACATCGGATGTACACAGTGTGCAATCGATAAACCCGAAGGCCAACCAAAAGTCTGATGGCAAGAAAAAACAATGAAACAAGAAGGGTAAGGGGGCTAAGAAACCCACCAACAATGTTGGTGGCGAAAACACAGAGAAAAGAAAGTTGAAGTATCTATGTAACCTTTGAATGGAGGACCATCCGTCTCACCTGTGACCTCGGCTTGTAGAGGCCCAAACTTTATTGGTGCAGCAGCATCCTATTGTGTTAACAAACCCATTTACACATAGGAAAAATTTTACTCAAGCCTCTTTGAGTGCAGATGGGGGTAGTCAAGGACCCCCTTCTTCTTTTAGTAACCCCTCGGTCGCAAAGGCTTATATGCAGAAGGGTGAAGCTGACATAGCTACTAGGGCACACGATTACAGAATGCCAAACATTGTTGAAAAGGGTAAAGAAATTGAAAACCCATAATTTCCTNAAAAATTTTACTCAAGCCTCTTTGAGTGCAGATGGGGGTAGTCAAGGACCCCCTTCTTCTTTTAGTAACCCCTCGGTCGCAAAGGCTTATATGCATAAGGGTGAAGCTGACATAGCTACTAGGGCACACGATTACAGAATGCCAAACATTGTTGAAAACGGTAAAGAAATTGAAAACCCATAATTTCCTCTCCAGATTGAGAGGATGATGGGAGAAACAATGACACACATCTTGAAAGGGGTGTTCAAGAAAGCTTTGCATGATATGAATGCAAGGGCCACCCAGAATTACTCTGTGGTGGAGGATTTGTCACAAACCCCTTACGCGATGTCTCCTTTGGAGGTCCTCCAGAGCTGCCCTTCACAGAGAAAGACTTTTCTAGCTGCCTTAGGATCCATTGAGACCTATAATCCAGGAATGATCATGCTTGATACAACTAAATTGAAACCATGTCTCCCATACCACGTTGCATTTCAGATAGTAGTGGCTAACCCCACGAAATCTTTTACTCGAAACATTTTTCGCATGGTGGTTCATGAGGGTGCCTCGACATGCGTGATGTCATTGACATGTTGGAAGGACATTGGCCAACCCGTTTTGTCTCCGTCACCTACTCTCTTTACTTCTTTCAATGGTCATTCTTTCCAAGCACATGGAATCATCCCTTCCTTCCCCATGTAGCTGGGAGGGAAGACCATGTGTGTCAAGGTTGAAGTGGTCGATGCACCTCTCAACTACAACCTGTTGTTAGAAAGGATTTGGACATATGCAATGCATACAGTGGTTGCCAAAGTTTTTTAGGTCTTTTTGTTTCCACATGAGGGTCGAATCATGACCATTGATCAGTTGTCCTTCTCCAAGTCTAACCCTTCATCGGGGGCATCCACGGTCCTGATGATTGACAACCCAGAGCTCGACGTCATCAATGTGGAGGTTGGTTTGTTCCCACCTTTGATGGGTATGTTCAATTATTCACCTCCTTCTGGTGATGTCGAGATGATATCGGCTGTCCCCGACCAGCCTAGGGATGATATTTTTCAAGTGTCATCGTTCCGTACGACTTACTTTACTGATCCATGGAATCTTCCTTCCCCTTCAGCTTTGATGGAAGGGATAGGGCATCCTGGCATGTCCATGCCCTTGTCCATGGAATAATTTGTGTACTCTATTATTCATCAAGCTTTGGCTGACCTCGATCTGACTCCCACACAGGAGTTAGATATAGTTCTCGGGCCTATTTGGGATCAAGATTCCCTTGCCACTACTAATTCTTTAGACTTGGTATTTCCCTCTGACAAGGAAATTATAGAGGCATTGACTGGTTCAAATAGACCTTGGGACGATCCCCATCATAGATCTTATTTCCTCCCAGAGTTAAGAAGAATTGAGGTAGGTGAATTCGTGTTGACTATGACTAGAGATAGGTTTTTTCCTATCAATCCTTTGGCTACGCACGTAGTTACGTCGAAGGTAATATGGAAACCATCATTGAAATGATACCTATTGACATCTCTAGAACCCCTGGCGTTGTGGAGTATGTCCTTGTTAGAGAGGACTGCTCCCCTGAGGAGATTTGAATCTACACAGATTCATTTAAAAAAAATTGCGAAGTTTTTGTCTAGTCTTACAAGGAAATGCCGAGAATTGATCCAAGAATCGTCGAACATGAAATAATGACATATCCTGACGCTAAGCTAGTCCGACAGAATCTTCGTCCGGTAAATCCTAAGAAAGCAACAACTATTAAGGATGAAGTAGAGAAACTTCTCAAAGCCGGTTTCATCTACCCCATTTAGTTGACTTAATGGGTGACAAATCTCATTCTGGTCAACAAAAAGCAAGGAACGATTCATGTATGTATGGACTTCCATGATTTGAACAAGGCCTGTCCAAAAGATAATTTCCCCACCCCTTTCATTGACCATATTGTCGATGAATGTGCAGGTTGTGAGGTCTTTTCTTTCATGGATGATTTTTCAGGATACAATCAGATACAGATTAAGCCCAAAGACCAACATAAAACCGCTTTTATCTGTCCATGGGGTGCATTTTCTTATCGGAAGATTCCTTTTGGCCTAAGTAATGTTGGAGCCACTTTTCAGCGGACCATGTCTTTTGCTTTCCACGATCTCAGACACATATTCGAAGCCTATCTTGATGATTTAGCATCACGATCTCATAAGAGAACCGATCATCCCATGCACCTCCAACTTATCTTTGAGCGATGTCGCTACTATCGGATTCGCTTGAATCCAAACAAATGCATCTTTTGCATGATGTCGGGTCGTCTTCTAGGTTTCATAGTTTCAACAACTGGGATCATGGTCAATCCTCTAAAGGTTGAGGCAATATTTCAATTTCCTCCCCCGTGCACAATCCCTCAACTTCATAGTTTACAGGGAAAAGCCAACTTTCTTCGGCATTTTATCGCAAACTATGACAAGATCACTAAAGGGTTCATGCGTTTACTAAAAAAGGGCATTCCTTTTTATTGGGACGAATCCACTCAACAGTCTTTTGAAGCATTGAAATGCAACTTCGCGTCTGCCCCTATGCTTCAGCCACCCAATTATAATAAATATTTCTTATTGTACTTGGCTGTGACAGAGTTGACCATCGGTATGGTATTGGTTTAAGAGGACGTTCTGCTTGAAGACCATGTGATTTATTACCTGAGTTAAGGCCTAGTTGGACCAGAACTCAACTACTCCCACATTGAGAAGCTTTCATTGGTAGTAGTTCATGTTGTGAAAAGGTTCCATCATTATATTATGCTTCGTAAGACCATTGTCATTGTTATTGTGAATCTGTTTCAATATGTGTTGACATGACGTGTAATTGGCGAAAATATCAGTAGATGGTTTGTTATCCTCTAGGAATTTGACTTGGATTTTGTTTCCGTGAAATCTAAAAAGTCCATGGTCTTTGTGGAACTCATCTCAGAACTTCCACTCGAATCAGGTGATGTTATGCCCGAAGAATCACCAATTAAAGAAGATTTTTTTCTGATTTCATCTTCGGACCCCTGGTATGGAGATATACTAGTCTATCTCTAGAATTTGAAGTGCCCTGCCTCTGCTTCTCGCGATGAGCGTCAATGTATACGTCATCAAGAGAAAAACTATCTCATTCTCAATGACACTTTGTATCGTCAAGGTGTAGACTGCATCCTTCACCAGTGTCTCACTCATGAAGAAGAGGAACTTGTTCTTAATGATTTCCACACTGGAGCATGTGTTGGTCATTTGTCTGGGTTGGAAAAAACCCAAAAGATTCTATGATATGGTTACTTTTGACCGACATTAATCAAAGATTGCGTTGAATCGGTCAAGAAGTGTCACCCATGTCATATCTTCTCTCAGAAGATGAGGGCACACCCTGCTCCCATGTTTCACATCATTACAGTTGGTCCCTTCACTAAGTGGGAGGTTGATTATACTACATGCCACCCAGATTCAGCCAGGGGGCATTGTTATATCATCATAGTAGTATTTCATAAATTGGGTCGAGGCTATGCCATTGTTCAATAATGATGGAGAAATCACAACTCTCTTTATTTTTAACTAGATAGTAGCAAGGTTCGACATCCCAAAAGAGATTGTCACTAACCATGGCAGTCACTTTTAGAACAAAATGATGTTCAAGTTAACATCAAAGCTTGGGTTGAGGAAAGAGAATTCATCACCCTACTACCCATAAGTGAATGATCAAGTGGAAGCTGTAAATAAGTCCCTCAAGGCTATTATGCAACGAATGATCAATTCTTCCAAGTCAAATTGGAATTTGATGTTGTACTCAACATTGTGTGCCTACCAAACATCTGTAAATACTGCCATCGATTTCTCACCTTTTCAACTCATTTACGGGGTGGAAGTAGTCTTGCCAATAGAGTTCTAGATCCCATCTCTAAAGTTGGCAGTACAATTATTGCTAGACACTTCGCCACTTGAGGAACGCTTATTATATCTTGAGCATCTCGATGAGAAATGTCGTGACATGGCCTTGGCTAATGAGGCTCACAAGAAAAGAGTCAAGTGTCAGTATGATCGATCTATTCGTCCTCGGATTTTCTCCGAAGGCGACCTTGTCCTGGTCTACGAACAAGATAAGGATACCCTGGGGGTAGGCAAGTTTAAACCCATGTGGTTCGGACCCTTCATTATGAAGGAGGTACTAAAGAAGGGCACTTATCGTCTGGTTGAATTTGAGGGGAACACTTTAGCAAAGCCTAGAAATGGGCTCTACCTCAAGAAGAATTACTCATAGGTGGGTCGCCTTGGGTGACTTCTTGTACATATGTATAGTTCTTATACAGTTAGTTTTTGTCTTTTTGTTCTATGGACGTGTCGTTATTTATGTCATATTTTTCATTATGGAAGATGTCAAGTGAATCAGAGGTGTTCGTTGGGTTTGCGGACGTAGCTAGCTGACACACTCGGAGGCTTGCTTCCGCAGATTGGGTGATATTCATGCCTCAAGGCCAGTTGATATCTTCTGGAGGTATCTATTTAGGTGGCGCCACAAATAATGTCACCAAATACAATGTAGTAATAGAGTTACTTCATGACGCTTTGTCGCATGGTATCTCTCACCTCCGGGTCTACTTAGATGCTCAGTTGGTTTTGTCCCAATTAAATGGGGTTTACCGTGTTTATGATCCTACTCTACACCGACGATTCCTTAAGGTAGTCTCTTAGAATGATGCTTTGATTACATTACGTATATCCATGTTCCTAGGAGATTGAATCAAATCATAGATACTCTAGCTAATCATGTATTAGATTGGCATATTGCACACACATAAAATAAGCACACACATACACATGTACATACATTGTAAAAAGTTTGATCCATAAGACACAAAAGATGTAAATATGCATATATATATCAAAAAGTCTCAGAGTACATAGGTGGGAAAGAGTGCCCCAAAAAATAATATGTCCAGTACACATCACGGGGCTTATGCCCTCAAAATATACAAAGAGTGCCCTCGACACATAAATAGTCCATCCTAGCTAAGCACAGGGCATGTTGGCCCTACCATAGTGAACAATGATGTTTTCCAAATGCTGGAAGAGTTGGACAAGGTCCGTGGCACCCCAATTATGTGAGGCTACATCGATGGCAGGAGATCCTCGATCTCGACCATGGGAACTACACAAGTGAGCGTGGTGAGGTTCTGCTCCACCCGTCTCAAAACTCTCTTAGCCTCTCCGGCTGGAGGTCCCCCTGCTATTGTTGTTGCTAGTTCGGTGGCTGCAGTTGGTACCATCTCTGGTCGAGAATGTCGCCTAGTCCTCATGAAGTCTGCTGGATGCACTAGCCCCACATCTATACATAACAGATACATAGTTTTCAGATACTCTGGTACACATAAAAATGATATGTATAAAAAGAAACTAAAAATTAAATAACTTTAAAAACAAACGTACCCATCTCTCCCCGCTCAGCTCCAGGAGGTACGAGCATGTCCGGGTCCCTGGAAAAGTTGATCCCAGCATAGGGGTAGTCCTCTATCACTAGAATCTTCAGTGCCCACCAGTCAAAAACGGTATCGTCGAAGGCCTCTATGGTCCTCCCTCCCCAACAGCAATGTTGCCCATATACACACTGTTGGGAGCAAGGCCACATGCCCTTGTATTGTCTCTCGTGGACTGAGATTGGGTACTCTCAAAGAAGAAGAATGAACATAAAATAGTCCCAAATCTGAAGTTCTTGTTACTTCACCCGCGACACTCGGTGAGTTGTCTCTTCATGCAGTCAAACATGGTTCTGCTTCAGTTAAAGATTCGTGCATTTAAGCACTGCACTGCACAATGCATGTGCGCCCGGGAGACCTGATGTAAGGCCACGGATCTAGTGATCCTCCCAATAAGTAAAACTATCACCTTCAATGATAGGTTGGTAATATTGTGGATCGGCACCTGAGAACTTACTTTCTCAGTGCCAGGCTCGCAATATAGTCCGATCAACTCGACAATGTTATGAGGCCCGAGGGGAAAATCTCGCAAGTTGACTAGTTCACCTCTCCTCGAGAGGCCAGTCAAAAATTAAATGTCTTCAGTCATTGGAGTCAACGGTTGCCTCTCACACATGAACGTCTCTGCGTCGGGGTGCCAATATTCCACCAAGGCATTCAGCAGCCTGGGTTGTGCCCTCATGAATGGACACCAGAAGAACTTCCACAACCCGCATTGTCTCAATGCGGCCATAACTGTAGGGTCCTCATCGACCAAGATATCTATGTCTTCATTCTCCCTCTCTCTTCAGTGGACATACATTCTATCAAATGACAAGTTCAAAGGGGAGTTAACTCTTGTACTTTCAATTTTTTCATGTTCTTGAGGGTGTACACGGGCTGTATTGGACACAGTCGTGTATGCACGCAGGCAGTTTGTTTTCTTCCCGTGAGCATATGTGGGTTGTCCTTGGACAACCCACATGCACATAGGGCCTCCCCCTTTTAGGAGTGCATCCCCCCAAAAAACTAAAATAAATGCAAAAATAAAGTATTGAAATGCAAGAGAGTTTGATTTGTACTTACTTGGTCCAAGAGGAAGTTTGTTTCGTCCTCTGAAGCTCCCAGAATCAACTCTTTTAGAAACGGAGGTATTTTTGGATTTTTGGTTAATTCTCAATTTGCAATGGTGATAATGAGCTGCCAGCTTCTATTTATATACTTTTTTATCCCTTTTTTTCCACTTTTTGAAACCTTTTGTCATTTTTAGTTTCTCATCAGATGTTATGATACACTTCACTTTTGGTTTGGAAAACTTTTTGGGAGATGGGTCACTTTTAAACATTCTTTGGTAAAAGTTGTTTTTCCAACTTTTGCATTTAATTTAAGGTTTCACCTCCACTTTTTTCATCTCGTTGTCTTTTCTGCTTTGCCATAGGATCAAACCCACCAAATTACGACACAGAACCGTCATTGCTTCTTTAGAAGTGTCATAATTTGGTGGTAGAGCCTACCTCTACATGGATTCCCTAGGTAGATCCTGGTTGCATTTTGGTGTCCATGCCATCATTAATTAATTTAGTCTTGGGAGTCCTTGTTAGTCTTGTTCTGATTACGATATTGAGCCTCATACGTCTGATATGTCATCACTCTTGACCTCACCAATGGGACTCACTAAAAATGAGTCGTCTTGAAGCCCTTTTCAGACTCTTTAAACATGAAAATATTGTCAAGTGACCTTGTTCCTTCACACTCATTAAAATGGTCTAGAAGAACATCCCCTATGGATTCCATAGTTAAGCTCTTTTCAGACTCCTTAAAATTGAAAAGATCGTCGAGTGACCTTGTTCTTTCACACTCATTAATTGGTTCAGAAAAACATCTACTAGCATGAGTTTACCCCTTTTTTCGGCCTGTAGATTAACGAGGAAAAAGGTACACCTCGGGATATTCATCTCACCGGGAGATTTCTCCTAAGTAAAGTTTATACTTTTTCGCGCTAAGGGGACTAAATCTAGAAAAAGGTTGTGAGTCCATAGTTAAGCTCTTTTTAGACTCCTTAAAATTGAAAATATTGTCGAGTGATCTTGTATTTGTCACACTCGTTAAAATGGTTTTGAATAGACATATTTTTGGTGCTAGTTTACCCCTTTTTCAAACCAATTAGACTACCTTCGAAAAAGGTACCCCAACGGAGTCTTCTTTTATGCTTTTTCAGACTCTCTAAAAGTGAAAAACCACCGATATTACCTTCTCTGGGCTCATGAAAAATACATTGAATGGGGTTTCATCTTGTCTATTAATCACATTTGCATCCCTGCGTCTTTGGCCTAATGTCGGCTCCATGTTTCTCTCCACTGAACCTTTGAAGCATGCCTTATATGTAAGCCTTGTAGCATGTTGCCTCTGCGTTTTGACACCTTGACCCATGGAGGAATTTTCCTGAGTTTCCTTTTCTTGCACATGTCTCCTTTCTCTGAGAATTAGTGTGTTCCTTGCACTTGGAAATAGCATGCTTTGCGACACTCGTTCCTCCTTTGTAACGTAGCATTCTTTTATTCTTTTTTAATCTCTTTAAAAAATATTAAAAAAGACAAAAAAATCAAATATACCCCAAAAGGAGGATGGGAAAAGTATTTTGTTTTTATGGAAGCACAATGAGCTGCCCTTGGACAAAGCACATCCTTTCATTTTTTCGTCAAGATTTGGGATTTAATATGACCTTAGGAAGTTATTCTTGCTACATAGAGCTATGTCCTCCTCCATTTGGTTCTTCTTCCAAACACATGGAGAGTTTGTGTTGCCTCCTACATCGCGAACTTATGTCAATGTCATGATTCCTGAGTCTGATCATCTGTCGTGATATTTTCCAAGGGGATTTTTACCTAACCTGAGTCGGCTTTTCTGCAGTTTGTCTCTTATCCTCATACACGACCATCCCCAAAAGTCCAATAAAGTCCTTGCTTGAAATCAATGAAGTTCTCTGCCTGATCACCGAGATCCTCTTGTCTGTTCCTGACGAGCCGTAGAAGACCTATGGGTAGTGAATTCGTACACTCACATTACACTCCCACCTGAGTTTTGAAGATCTTGAAGTTGTTGCTCGAGCTCTAAAATCCTCATCTCTAGCCATCGGGCATCATTGGCTTCTTGAAGATGGATACTATACATGTATATATTTGATTTTGAGATGTAGATCCATTGTGTATTGCTCGCAGATACACTTTATATAGTTATATGACATGGATTTGTAGTGTATTTGATTAGCATCCATGATTTATTTCATCCCGAGCATGGGTATGCCCGCCTCAGTGAGACAATTATGATTTTTGCAAATGGCACCTCCTGAACTCTAGTCCCGAGCTCACTCGCTTCGTACCTTGGTGAATATTTGTAATGTATTTCAGCCATCATATTCTCTTATGACCTCACACATTAGGGGGCATCTTTAATAAACCTAAATTGCATGATACATGCATAGCTAGCATCAGGCCCTCTTACTTTTTATTTTTCCAAGCCATAACTGAGCAATTCTTCTTAAAAACACTATTTTTGAAGATGTATGCGCCATGCACCACTACTACTTGGGTACACATGCTTTCTGCACCAATAAAGCTCACGTACGTACACTAGTTGCACCATTACAACCCGTGTATACCCACAAATGTTGCAAAAATTAAAAAGTTGCAAGGAATTCATTGAGATTATGGGCTATTGGGTAGTTTCCCAACTGTCCCGCCACCTATAGCCCGTCACCCAACCGAATAACCATCCTTTTGTCATATAAAAGGAGGTGTTGGGATCTCATTCCAAATCTAGGCATAAGAACAATGAAACTCTGCATGTTTCACATCCCCTCCTTGCCCCAAGAATTTGTAGCCACCTTGTAAGTTTTTTGCCAGAATTGCCCATTCTTGCCTTTTTCCTCCATCATAAGCCTATTCCATTCCCTAGAGAGAGGTTGAGAGGATAAAGATATGTGGAAGCGTATTTGGAGCTTGGTGAAGAGGAGCTTGGACCAGGTTCGAGGAGCAGTCGCCGATCTCATCGTAAGTAAACTTTGTGATATCAATAAAAGGAATACTTTTTCTGTCCCGAAATATGATGTGTTCAATCTTTATGTTTGATTTATGTTTTATGTTGACATCTAACCCACTAATTCATATATAAGATGCATGTTCGTAGTTCCTTGTTTGTCTGTTTGTGAATGCAGGTCAACCTTGGGAGGAGACTTGTAGTCATTGGAGCAATCGAACGTTAAAGGATTGACACCGGATGTAGATTTTAAGGTAGAGTTACCAGATCTTTTCACTTTGTATTTTATGCATGAATGTGGGGTATATTTGGGGTTGTTATTAAAAAGTAGGAGAATTTAGACAGTTAGATCTTCCTACATGTTGAACCCTAGTGTAGTCCATAGGGGGGTTTTCCCGCTATAGCAGGGAGGGCATGTGTTCCCAGCTTCAAGAAGTGTAAATCACAGATCCTTTGGGGAGGGTGTATTTCCTTGATAGATGGAGAGACAACCTGTGTGGTTTGAGGATGACTAGCCTAGGGATAGTGTCCAGACTCTAGGCTGGATGATTCCTAGCCTGGGGCTAAATGGGTAGTGTGTGCGCACTACATCACCTAACCATTGTGGTTATATTTCTGGTCTATGTGGGGCCAAAGGATTGGTGTGCCAACTAGGGGAATAGCCTAGGGATAATGGATGGAATTTGGGTTGGATAGTTCCTAGAGAAAGCTAGATTCCCAACATTGTGTGGGCTGGA
>JASDQU010502240.1:13103-29707 GCA_032191745.1 Picea mariana | reverse complement strand
ACCCACCTTTGTCGGTTTGGACCACCATGGTATCAACCGCCTCTACTTCAGGCAATGGTTCGATTCTGTCTATGGTGGCGATCACTGCTTCGTTCACCCAGAGTGTGACAAGCCCTCTGTTTTCATACGGGATGCCTAGATTTGATACAAACTCTGTCCTCTCCTACTCCACCCTACAAACCTTAGGTCTAGAAGAAGGGAGCTCAAATGCTCCTTTGCATGGGTCCATGGGGGGCACCTCAGCTCCCTGTAAAGATTTACCTTACAGAGGGGGTCACATACCTCCTTCATCCCCCTCGCTAGGCAGTGCTCCCTAGTAGCCCGTCTGGTCAAACATGAACTACAACTTGTTCGGAGAAGGTAGTCAAGGAGCTTGTTGAAACACCATGCCTGTGGGTTCTTTGTCGTTCTCTTTGTTCAACGCATTTGGTAATAACGCATTCTTTTCATTTGTCGTCTCGGCTCGGGGCAACCCTAGTTTTGGACAACAAAATCCTATGTAGGATACTATTCCTGCATAGGGGGCAATCACCTCACAAGGACCCTAGAATCTGTGGCAGGGATCAATCCCCTCATCAAGTATGTCGACCGAGGGAAACCCCTTCCATGGCCAATGGAACCCCGGGCAAGGCTCATTTCATATGCCCGTCAGATCGATAGGGGGAAACCCTTTCCATAATCCTTGGAAAACAACACAGGGAGAAATCCTCACCCAACCCTCAACGCCTAATTATGGGAGTCAACCAATGATGTCTCAACAAGTGCAATATCTATACATCGACCATGTCCATGGTATTTACCAAAACCCTAGTCAGTGACCTATCTTTTCCTGGAAACCTGGTGCCAGCCAAACTCCAGGATCCTTTTTCCCTGTATATAGTCAACATCCCAAACTATCAGTTCTGGCAAAATTACATTTGCTAGACTTGTCAAGATTGTTAAACAACCCAATCTGTCATGATCCACGTTGGCCTCCAATGTCGACCAAGTTTCCCTCGGACATTCCAAAGTTCGAAGGTAAGCCTAACGAAGATCTGGGTGATCTTGTGACCAGTTTTTACCTATGGTGCCCGTTGAACTTGTTGAGAGATGACTCTGTACAGTTGAGTCCGTCTCAATGCACTCTTATCGGGAATGCCATGAAATGGTACATCAAGTTTGATCGCTCAATATACTCTACTTTTAGCAAATTGGCAATGGTTTTCCTAAAACATTTCTAATTACCTGCGAGATACGATGTCGACACAGAATTGCTGGCCAACTTTGAGAAAACAAAGGCTGACAATATCTCAGATCACATCCAAGAATGGCGACATCATAAGAGTTTGATAAAAGTAATAGTCCCACCGGATTTTCTGTTGGAGTGGTACCTTTGTTATCCAAGGATGTTGCAACGTCGGGAGTGTTTTCCGAGGAAGAAGTGATGATGAGATATCAATAGCTAGAACTAATATACTCTCAGTATGGTTTACTTTATGAAGTTTTTCCAGATGTGCCACAATCCATTCTTGACAAGGCAAGATAGACGTTTGGACCACATGTCGATGGTATAGTTGGTTCAGCACAAGAAAATCCCACTAATCATCTGTCAAATCAAACAACAATTGTCGATACAGCAGACAATGGCCATCCAAACCACTGGTTCGGTTTCTCCCCCTACTCAAACATCGGATGTACACAGTGTGCAATCGATAAACCTGAAGGCCAACCAAAAGTCTGATGGCAAGAAAAAACAATGAAACAAGAAGGGTAAGGGGGCTAAGAAACCCACCAACAATGCT
Source organism: Picea mariana (assembly GCA_032191745.1). NCBI lineage: Eukaryota > Viridiplantae > Streptophyta > Pinopsida > Pinales > Pinaceae > Picea > Picea mariana. The sequence continues at coordinate 27,926 of JASDQU010502240.1, read as the reverse complement.
GGTGGTGGAAACACGGAGAAAAGAAAGTTTAAGTATCTATGTAACCTTTGAATGGAGGGCCATCCGTCTCACCTGTGCCCTCGGCTTGCAGAGGCCCAAAATTTATTGGCGCAGCAGCATCCTATTGTGTTAACGAACCCATTTACACATGGGAAAAATTTTACTCAAGCCTCTTCGAGTGCAGATGGGGGCAGTCAAGGACCCCCTTCGTGTTTTAGTAACCCCTCGGTCGCAAACGCTTATATGTAGAAGGGTGAAGCTGACATAGCTACTAGGGCACACGATTACAGAATGCCAAACATTGTTGAAAAGGGTAAAGAAGTTGAAAACCCATAATTTCCTCTCCAGATTGAGAGGATGATGGGAGAAACAATGACACACATCATGAAAGGGGCGTTCAAGAAAGCTTTGCATGATCTGAATGCAAGGGCCACCCATAATTACTCTATGGTGGAAGATTTTTCACAAACCCCTTGCGCGATGTCTCCTTTGGAGGTCCTCCAGAGCTACCCTTCGTAGAGAAAGGATTTGTTAGCTACCTTAGGATCCGTTGAGACCTATAATCTAGGAATGATCATGCTTGATACAACTAAATTGAAACCTTTTCTCCCATACCACGTTGCATTTCAGATAGTAGTGGCTAACCCCATGAAATCTTTTACTCGGAACATTTTTCACACAGTGGTTGATGAGGGTGCCTCGACATGCATGATGTCATTGAAGTGTTGGAAGGATATTTGCCAACCCGTTTTGTCTCCGTCACCTACTCTCCTTACTTCTTTCGATGGTCATTCTTTCCGACCACATGGAATCATCCCTTCCTTCCCCATGTAGCTGGGAGGGAAGACCATGTGTGTCAAGGTTGAAGTGGTCGATGTGTCTCTCGACTATAACCTGTTGTTAGGAAGGATTTGGACATATGAAATGCATGCAATGGTTTCCAAAGTTTTTTGGGTCTTGTTGTTTCCACATGAGGGTCGAATCGTGACCATTGATCAGTTGTCCTTCTCCAGGTCTGACCCTTCATCGGGGGCATCCATAGTCCTGATGATCGACAACCCAGAGCTCAACATCGTCAATGTGGGGGTTGGTTTGTTCCCACCTTTGATGGGTATGTTTAATTATTCACCTCCTTCTGGTGATGTCAAGATGATATCGGCTGTCCTCGACCAGCCTAGGGATGATATTTTTCAAGTGTCATTGTTCCGTACGACTTACTTTACTGATCCATGGAATCTTCCTTCCCCATCAACTTTGATGGAAGGGATAGGGCATCCTGGCATGTCCATGCCCTTGTCCATGGAAGAATTTGTGTACTCTATTATTCATCAAGCTTCAACTGACATCGATCTGACTCCCACATAGGAGTTAGATATAGTTCTCGGGCCTATTTGGGATCAAGATTCCCTTGCCACTACTAATTCTTTAGACTTGGTCTTTCCCTCTGACAAGGAAATTATAGAGGCATTGACTGGTTCAGATAGACCTTGGGATGATCCCCATCATAGATCTTATTTCCTCCCAGAGTTAAGAAGAATTGAGGCAGGTGAATTCGTGTTGACTATGACTAGAGATAAGTTTTTTCCTATCAATCCTTTGGCTACGCACGTAGTTACGTCGAAGGAAATATGGAAACCATCAATGAAACGATACCTATTGACATCTCTAGAACCCCTGGCATTGTGGAGAATGTCTTCGTTAGAGAGGACTGCTCCCCCAAGGAGATTAGAATCTACACAGATTCATTTAAAAAAATTCACAAAGTTTTTGTCTGGTCTTACAAGGAAATGCCAGGAATTGATCCAAGAATCATCGAGCATGAAATAATGACGTATCCTGACGCTAAGCTAGTCCGACAGAATCTTCATCCAGTAAATCCTAAGAAAGAAACAACTATTAAGGATGAAGTAGAGAAACTTCTCAAAGCTGGTTTCATCTACCCCATTTAGTTGACTTAATGGGTGTCAAATCTTGTTCTGGTCAACAAAAAACAAGGAACGATTCATGTATGTATGGACTTCCATGATTTGAACAAGGCCTGTCCAAAAGATAATTTCCCCACCCCATTCATTGACCATATTGTCGATGAATGTGCAGGTTGTGAGGTCTTTTCTTTCATGGATGGTTTTTTAGGATACAATCAGATACAGATTAAGCCCAAAGACCAACATAAAACCGCTTTTATCTGTCCATGGGGTGCATTTTCTTATCGGAAGATTCATTTTGGCCTAAATAATGTTGGAGCCACTTTTCAGCAAGCCATGTCTTTTGCTTTCCATGATCTTAGACACATATTCGAAGCCTATCTCGATGATTCAGAATCACGATCTCGTAAGAGAACTGATCATCCCATGCACCTCCAACTTATCTTTGAGCGATGTCGCTACTATCGGATTCACTTGAATCCAAACAAATGCAGCTTTTGCATGATGTTAGGTCGTCTTCTAGGCTTCATAGTTTCAACAACAGGGATCATGGTCAATCCTCTAAAGGTTGAGGCAATATTTCAATTGCCTCCCTCGTGCACAGTCCCTCAACTTCAGAGTTTACAGGGAAAAGCCAACTTTCTTCAGCGTTTTATCACAAACTATGCCAAGATCACTAAAGGGTTCATGTGTTTACTGAAAAAGGGCATTCCTTTTTATTGGGACGAATCCGCTCAATGCTCTTTTGAAGCATTGAAACGCGACTTTGTGTCTGCCCCTATGCTTCTGCCACCCAATTATAATAAATATTTCTTATTGTACTTGGCCGCGACAGAGTCGACCATCGGTATGGTATTGGTTCAAGAGGACGGTCTACTTGAAGACCATGTGATTTATTACTTGAGTTAAGGCCTATTTGGACCAAAACTCAACTACTCCCACATTGAGAAGCTTTCATTGGTAGTAGTTCATGTTGTCAAAAGGTTCCATCATTATATTATGCTTCATAAGACCATTTTCATTGTTATTGTGAATCTGTTTCAATACGTGTTGACATGACGTGTAATTGGAAAAAATATCAGTAGATGGATTGTTATCCTCTAGGAATTTGACTTGGATTTTGTTTCCGCGAAATCTAAAAAGTCCATGGTCTTTGTGGAACTCATCTCAGAAATTCCACTTGAATCAGGTGATGTTACGCCTGAAGAATCACCAATTAAAGGAGATCTTTTTCTGATTTCATCTTCGGACCCCTAGTATGGAGATATACTAGTCTATCTCTAGACTTTGAAGTGTCCTGCCTCTGCTTCTCACGATGAGAATCAATGTATATGTCATCAAGAGAAAAACTATCTCATTCTCGATGACACTTTGTATTGTCGAGGTGTAGACTGCATCCTTCGCCAGTGTCTCACTCATGAAGAAGCGGAAATTGTTCTTAATGACTGCCACACTGGAGCATGTGGTGGTCATTTGTCTGGGTTGGAAAAAACCCAAAAGATTCTATGAGATGGTTAATTTTGGCCGACATTAATCAAAGATTGCGTTGAATCAGTCAAGAAGTGCCACCCGTGTCAGATCTTCTCTCAGAAGATGAGGGCACACCCCGCTCCCATGTTTCATGTCATTACAATTGGTCCCTTCACTAAGTGGGGGATTGATTATACTACATGCCACCTAGATTCAGCTAGGGGGCATTGTTATATCATCATATCATTATTTCACAAATTGGGTCGAGGCTATGCCAATGTTCAAGAATGATGGAGAAATCACAACTCTCTTTATTTTTAACTAGATAGTGGCAAAGTTCGGCATCCCAAAAGAGATTGTCACTAACCATGGCAGTCACTTTCAGAACAAAAAGATGTTTGAGTTAACATCAAATCTTGGGTTGAGGAAAGAGAATTCATCACCCTACTACCCACAAGTGAATGGTTAGGTGGAAGCTATAAATAAGTCCCTCAAGGCTATTATGCAATGAATGATCAATTCTTCCAAGTCAAATTGGAATTTGATGTTGTACTCAACATTGTGTGCCTACCAAACATCTGTAAATACTACCATCAGTTTCTCACCTTTTCAACTCATTTATGGGGTGGAATTAGTCTTGCCAATAGAGTTCTAGATCCCATCTCTAAAGTTGGCAGTACAATTATTGCTAGACACTTCACTGCTTGAGGAACGCTTATTATATCTTGAGCATCTCGATGAGAAATGTTGTGACATGGCCTTGGCTAACGAGGCTCACAAGAAAAGAGTCAAGTGTCAGTATGATCGGTCTGTTCGTCCTCGGATTTTCTCCGAAGGAGACCTTGTCCTAGTCTATGACCAAGATAAGGATCCCCTGGGGGTAGGCAAGTTTAAACCCATGTGGTTCGGACCCTTCATTATGAAGGAGGTACTAAAGAAGGGAACTTATCGTCTGGTTGAATTTGAGGGGAACACTTTAGCAAAGCCTAGAAATGGGCTCTACCTCAAGAAGTATTACTCATAGGTGGGTCGCCTTGGGTGACTTCTTGTACATATGTATAGTTCTTATAAAGTTAGTTTTTGTCTTTTTTTTTTATGGACGTGTCGTTATTTATGTCATATTTTTCATTATGGCAGATGTCAAGTGAATCACAGGTGTTCGTTGGGTTCGCGGAAGTAGCTAGCCGACACACTCGGAGGCTTGCTTCCGTAGATTGGGTGATATTCATGCCTCAAGGCTAGTTGCTATCTTCTGGAGGTATCTGTTTAGGTGACGCCACAAATAATGTCACCAAATACAGCGCAGTAATAGAGTTACTTCATGACGCTTTGTCACATGGTATCTCTCACCTCCGGGTCTACTTAGATGCTCAGTTGGTTTTGTCCCAGTTAAATGGGGTTTACCGTGTTTATGATCCTACTCTACACCGACGATTCCTTAAGGTAGTCTCTTAGAACGATGCTTTGATTACATTATGTATATCCATGTTCCTAGGAGATTGAATCAAATCATAGATACTCTAGCTAATCATGTATTAGATTGGCATATTGCACACACATAGAATAAGCACACACATACACATGTACATACATTGTAAAAAGTTTGATCCATAAGATACAAAAGATGTAAATATGCATATATATATATCAAAAAGTCTCAGAGTACATAGGTGGGCGAGAGAACCCCAAAAAATAATATGTCCAGTACACATCACAGGGCTTATGCCCTCAAAATATACAAAGAGTGCCCTCGACACATAAATAGTCCATCCTAGCTAAGAACGGGGCATGTTAGCCCTGCCATAGTGAACAACGATGTTTTCCAAATGCTGGAAGAGTTGGACCTAGGTCCGTGGCACCCCAACTATGTGAGGCTACATCGATGGTGGGAGATCCTCGATCTCGACCATGGGAACTACACAAGTGAGCATGGTGAGGTTCCGTGCCACCTGTCTCAAAACTCTCTTAGCCTCTCTGGCTGGAGGTCCCCCTGCTATTGTTGTTGCTGGTCCGGTGGTTGCAGCTAGTACCATCTCTGGTCGAGAACGTCGCCTAGTCCTCGTGAAGTCTACTGGACGCACTGGCCCCACATCTATACATAATAGATACATAGTTTTCAGATACTCCGGTACACATAAAAATGATATATATAAAAAGAAACTAAAAATTAAATAACTTTAAAAACAAACGTACCCATCTCTCCCCGCTCATCTCCAGGAGGTACGAGCATGTCTGGGTCCCTGGAAAAGTTGATCCCAGCATAGGGGTAGTCCTCTATCACCAGAATCTTTCGTGCCCACTAGTCAAAAAAGGTATCGTCGAAGGCCTCTATGGTCCTCCCTCCCCCCTGTCGCGGCAGCAATGTCGCCCATATACACACTGTTGGGAGCAAGGCCACATGCCCTTGTATTGTCTCTCGTGGACTGAGACTGGGTACTCTCGAAGAAGAAGAATGAACATAAAATAGTCCCAAATCTGAAGTTCTTGTTACTTCACCCACGACACTCGGTGAGTTGTCTCTTCATGTAGTCAAACATGGTCCTGCTTCAGTCGAAGATTCGTGCATTTAAGCACTGCACTACACAATGCATGTGCACCCAGGAGACCTGATGTAAGGCCAAGGATCTAGTGATCCGCCCAACAAGTAAAACTATCACCTTCAATGATAGGTTGGTAATCTTGTGGATCGGTACCTGAGAACTTACTTTCTCAGTGCCAGCCTCGCAATATAGTCCGATCAACTCGACAATGTTATGAGGCCCGAGGGCAAAATCTTGCAAGTTGACTAGTTCACCTCTCCTCGAGAGGCCAGTCAAAAATTAAATGTCTTCAGTCATTGGAGTCAACGGTTGCCTCTCACACATGAACGTCTCTGCGTCGGGGTGCCAATATTTCACTAAGGCATTCAGCAGCCTGGGTTGTGCCCTCATGAATGGACACCGGAAGAACTTCCACAACCCGCATTGTCTCAATGTAGCCATAGTTGTAGGGTCCTCATCGACCAAGATATCTATGTCTTCATTCTCCCTCTCTCTTCAGTGGACATACATTCTATCAAATGACAAGTTCAAAGGGGAGTTAACTCTTGTACTTTCAATTTTTTCATGTTCTTGAGGGTGTACGCGGGTTGTATTGGACACAGTCGAGTATGCATGCAGGCAGTTTGTTTTCTTCCCGCGAGCATATGTGGGTTGTCCTTGGACAACCCACGTACATGTAGGGCCTCCCCCTTTTAGGAGTGCATGCCCCCCAAAAAACTAAAATAAATGCAAAAATAAAGTATTGAAATGCAAGAGAGTTTTATTTGTACTTACTTGGTCCAAGCGGAAGTTTTTTTCGTCCTCTGAAGCTCCCAGAATCAACTCTTTTAGAAAAGGGGGTATTTTTGGATTTTTGGTTAATTCTCAATTTGCAATGGTGATAATGAGCTACCAGCTTCTATTTATATACTTTTTTTTTCCCCCTTTTTTGCCACTTTTTGAACCCTTTTGTCATTTTTTCTGAAATGGTTCTTGAGTTTCTCATCAGATGTTATGATACACTTCACTTTTGGTTTGGAAAAAAATTTGGGAGATGGGTCACTTTTAAACATTCTTTGGTAAAAGTTGTTTTTCCAACTTTTGCATTTAAGTTAAGGTTTCACCTCCACTTTTTTCATCTCGTTGTCTTTTCCGCTTTTCCATAGGATCAAACCCACCGAATTCTGACACAGAACCGTCATTGCTTCTTTATAAGTGTCGTAATTTGGTGGTAGAGCCTACCTCTACATGGATGCCCTAGGTAGATCCTGGTTGCATTTTGGTGTCCATGCCATCATTAATTAATTTAGTCTTGGGAGTCCTTGTTAGTCTTGTTCTGATTACGAGATTGAGCCTCATACGTCTGATATGTCATCACTCTTGACCTCACCAACGGGACTCACTGAAAATGAGTCGTCTTTAAGCCCTTTTCAGACTCTTTAAACATGAAAATATTGTTGAGTGACCTTGTTCCTTCACACTCATTAAAATGGTCCGAAAGAACATCCCCTATGGAGTCCATAGTTAATCTCTTTTCAAACTCCTTAAAATTGAAAAGATCGTCGAGTGACGTTGTTCTTTCACACTCATTAATTGGTTCAGAAAAACATCTACTGGCATGAGTTTACCCCTTTTTCCGGCTTGTAGATTAACAAGGAAAAAGGTACACCTCGGGAGATTCATCTCACCGGGAGAGTTCTCCTAAGTAAGGTTTATACTTTTTCACGCTAAGGGGACTAAATCTAGAAAAAGGTTGTGAGTCCATAGTTAAGCTCTTTTTAGACTACTTAAAATTGAAAAGATTGACGAGTGATCTTGTATTTGTCACACTCGTTAAAATCATTTTGAATAGACGTCTTTTTGGTGCTAGTTTACCCCATTTTTGAACTGATTAGACTACCTTCGAAAAAGGTACCCTAGCGGAGTCTTCTTTTATGCTTTTTCAGACTCTCTAAAAGTGAAAAACCACCAATATTACCTTCTCTAGGCTCGTGAAAAATACATTGAATGGGGTTTCATCATGTCTTGTTAATCACATTTTCATCCCTGCATCTTTGGCCTAATGTTGGCTCCATGTTGCTCCATTGAACCTTTGAAGCATGCCTTATATGTAAGCCTTGTAGCATGTTGCCTCTGCATTTTGACACCTTGACCCATGGAGGAATTTTCCTGAGTTTCCTTTTCCTACACATGTCTCCTTTCTCTGAGAATTAGTGTGTTCCTTGCGCTTGGAAATAGCATGCTTTGCGACACTCATTCCTCCTTTGTAATGTAGCATTCTTTTATTCTTTTTCAAGCTCTTTAAAAAATATTAAAAAAGACAAAAAAATCAAATATACCCCAAAAGGAGGATGGGAAAAGTATTTTCTTTTTATGGAAGAACAATGAGCTGCCCTTGGACAAAGCACATCCTTTCATTTGTTCGTCATGATTTGGGATTTAATATGACCTTAGGAAGTTTTTCTTGCTACATAGAGCTATGTCCTCCTCCGTTTGGTTCTTCTTCCAAACACATGGAGAGTTTGTGTTGCCTCCTGCATCGCGAACTTATGTCAATGTCATGCTTCCTGAGTCTGATCATCTGTCGTGATATTTTCCAAGGGTATTTTTACCTAACCTGAGTCAGATTTTCTGCAGTTTGTCTCTTATCCTCATGCATGACCATCCCCAAAAGTCCAATCAAGTCCTTGCTCGAAATCAATGAAGTTCTCTGCCTGATCACCAAGATCCTCTTGTATGTTCCTGACGAGCCGTAGAAGACCTATGGGTAGCGAAGTCGTACACTCACATTACACTCCTACCTGAGTTTTGAAGATCTTGAAGTTGTTTCTTGAGCTCTAAAATCCTCATCTCTAGCCATCGGGCGTCATTGGCTTCTTGAAGATGGATACTATACATGTATATATTTGATTTTGAGATGTAGATCCATTGTGTATTGCTCGCAGATACACTTTATATAGTTATATGACATGGATTTGCAGTGTATTTGATTAGCATCCATGATTTATTTCATCCTGAGCATGGGTATGCCTGCCTCAGTGAGACAATTATGATTTTTGCAGATGGCACCTCCTAAACTCTAGTCCCGAGCTCACTCGCTTCGTACGTTGGTGAAGATTTGTAATGTATTTTGGCCATCATATTCTCTTATGACCTCACACATTAGGGGGCATCTTTAATAAACCTAAATTGCATGATACATGCATAGCTAGCATCAGGCCCTCTTACTTTCTATTTTTCCAAGACATCACTGAGCAATTCTTCTTAAAAACACTATTTTTGAAGATGTATGCACCCTGCACCACTACTACTTGGGTACACATGCTTGCTGCACCAATAAAGCTCGCGTACATACACTAGCTACACCATTACAACCCGTGTATACCCACAAATGTTGCAAACATTAAAAAGTTGCAAGGAATTCATTGAGATTACGTGCTATTGGGTAGTTTCCCAACTGTCCCACCGCCTATAGCCCATCACCCAACCGAATAACCATTCTTTTTTCATATTAAAGGAGGTGTTGGGATCTCATTCCAAATCTAGGCATAAGAACAATGAAACTCTGCATGTTTCACATCCCCTCCTTGCCCCAAGAATTTGTAGCCACCTTGTGAGTTTTTTGCCAAAATTGCCCATTCTTGCCTTTTTCCTCCATCATAAGCCTATTCCATTCCCTAGAGAGATGTTGAGAGGATAAATATATGTGGAAGCGTATTTGGAGCTTGGTGAAGAGGAGCCTGGACTAGTTTCAAGGAGTAGTCGTCGATCTCATTTTAAGTAAACTTTGTGATATCAATAAAAGGAATACCTTTTTCTGTCCTGAAATATGATGTGTTCAATCTTTATGTTTGATTTATGTTTTATGTTGACATCTAACCCACTAATTTATATATAAGATGCATGTTCATAGTTCCTTGTTTGTCTGTTTGTGAATGCAGGTTAGCCTTGGGAGGAGACTTGTAGTCATTGGAGAAATCGAATGTGAAAGGATTGACACCGGACGTAGATTTTAAGGTAGAGTTACCAGATCTTTTCACTTTGTATTTTATGCATGAATGTGGGGTATATTTGGGGTAGTTATTAAAAAGTAGGAGAATTTAGATGGTTATATCTTCCTACATGTTGAACCCTAGTGTAGTCCATTGGGGGGTTTTCCTGCTATAGCAGGGAGGGCATGTGTTCCCAGCTTCAAGAAGTGTAAATCACAGATCCTTTGGGGAGGGTGTATTTCCTTGATAGATGGAGAGACAACCTATGTGGTTTGAGGATGACTAGCCTAGGGATAGTGTCCAGACTCTAGGGTAGATGATTCCTAGCCTGGGGCTAGATGGGTAGTGTGTGCACACTACATCACGTAACCATCTGTTGACGGGTGAAATTGTCCATCCGTCAATTGAGAGAGTGGAACCGGTCCGGGGTTGTCTAATAACCCAAGCCATTTGGAATGAACCACCCTGACGGGTTTAACGGCTCCGTTGGCCGCTCTAAGATCCTAGGAAAACCAAAGAGAAACTAATCTAAACTAACTAATCTAACAAATAAAACAAACTAAACTAACTAAAACTAATAAAACAAATTAAACTAGCTAAAACTAATAAAACAAACTAATACACTAATCTAACAAACTACTAAATGTAAACTAAAACTAAATACTAACTACTCTAACTATTATATATACTAATTACTATTACACTAACTTTAATAATTAGTTGTCTAACTACTTGTTACACTATAACTTATTCACAAATATACAATATAAACAATCTACAGATTTAATTAAAACCTGCAAAACTCATGTGCTTTCTGTCCTAAGACAGCGAGATATGTTTTTTGATTTTCTATAAATAAGAAATAAAACTTATTGAAATTAAACAATCTAATATATTAACTGAAATTAAACAATCTAATATAAATCTAATTAAACTTATATCTAAACTAAACTACTAATAAGAACAGTAAACAAAGAAGTGACCAACTGACCTAGAAATGCTCCTAATTTGTCCTGTGTGTGATGACTTTGAAGCTGGTCGGAGGAAGTAAACTCGCACCGGTTAATCCAAAATGCTTCTCGTAAACGATAAGTTGCGCTGCTCTTTGAGTTGTTTCAGAACAAACAAGACATAAAAAATCATAACAATTTTATGATTTATAAATCTCTGCAATAAGGGAAACTTGTTATGCAAAAACTTATATTTACTAATTCAATTTATGAAGAAGAGAAATCTGTCGTTCACAAACTGAACTAAGCAATTGCTATGTTTTTTAAACACTTAGAAGAAAACAGATATGGATAACAATGATTAAATTATATCATTTGCACATGATTAAGATAGCTAAAGTAGTCATTAACCAGATACAAATTGATATACACAACATGAAACAAAATATTTATATGATGAGAAGCTAAAGCTGTAACAAAACACCAAATTCTGCTTCAGTCTATATTAAAACTCCATATCCTTGTTCTCCCACGAATGAGGATGACCATTATTACAAAAATGATAGGTATTTATAAGTCTCTCCACAGGGTAAAACCTCCCTGTGGATAATATCAAACTGTTTTACATAATCTGGGAGATATCCCAAAATCAACTAAACTAGGAAACTAAAATGCAATTGAAATATTTCAGATATCCCCTAATTGCTCATCATATCCACTGCAATTTCGAATTTATCTGCAATAGACCAAAAATATCAAGTTAGAAAGGTATTTCATCAACAAAACAATAAGAATTTGATTCTACAAACTTAGCTACAGAATCATCTGATTCTGTAGCTGGTCTAAAATAGCATACAGGATCAGAATATAAATCAAATCAAATCTTTTTAAAAGAATCAAATCCAATTTTCTTTCAATAAAGATTAAAAATGAATCACTAATGATTCAAATGATTTTCTCATTCCATATAAAACATAATCAAAAGTGATTTAATCGAAATAGGGGTGAGAATACTCTATTTCAATTTACCATAAAATCGGGTCAAACTGTAACAAGACTGTTTCATATCAAATGAAATTAATAGTGAGTCATATCGTATGAGATACGATCTAATCCAACACAATCATAATCCATTTGTTATGGCAATAATAATGTAGCATAAGATTCATGTTATTTTACAAAGATGGGAAGACTGTTACAATTATGGGAAAATAAAACATTCATAACAGCATCAACCAAAATTCGCCATAGATTCCGATCGCTGACGGTCAACAGGCAGAATCAAATAGTGATCACAACCATCATCAGATCGATAGAAGTGATAATCATAAACTGGGCAACAATCGAAACAAATCGTGACTGAGTTAAATATAGGAACAAGTCGTGATCCTGGGTATAGTCACTTTCGTTCCTCAAATCAAATTTAAACAGTATATTCATTGCAATATGAATTGAATTGATAACATGGTGGCGTAAACCAATGTGAATCAACCAATTGGGTATAACTGTTATGATTCGTATCTATTCACTATTTGGGTGTATATAAAACAAAATCACATTAAACATAATCCAAACTGTATTCGAGCTTGGTCGAAAGTCACCGTAACAATTAACCATATCACAATTGTCGCCAAACATAGCATATGCATTATAATGAAATCCAAACGAAATGTGATTGTGTCTAGAATCGAATATGAGAAACAGCTTGTGTTTATGACAACAGAGCATCTAATTTAAACCAAATCAAACCAATCCAATCCATACCACGATTAATCAAATCGAAGGAAATCCAATCAAGGCTAAACTGGGAAAACGAAATTCGATTTATCAAAACAAAACTATGTACATAATGCATATAATGTGACAGAGTGAATCTACGCTGTAGACAGAGCTATTCACAGAATTTGAATTCATTATATAAACAAATGATAGAACATACCAGTGAGGCTGCTATCATGCCAACTTTGAATTCACGACTGCTGTAGCTGATTCAACATTTTTAAACAAAATAGAGCCTGTCGTCCTCTGTTTTTTATCAGTGGCTTGCAACTCAACCTTTTGACTGGTAAGCCATGCAACTTGGTCCTCCAAATAGTGAATTCTGGACTGCAGCATCGGCACATCAATATAATATCTTTCCAACCATGAGCCGCATTGATCACAGGATGGCACCGTAGATTTTGACAAAGTAGGAGAGGGTTTGGATGAGTGACCGAGGGTTTCACAAAGCAGCTTAATGCCTGGGTAGTTAGGGTCGTTTTGCAAACAAGGTGGTAGGTTTGACAGGAAGTCATATGAGGTTTCGGCACACAAACCTTCCGAATAGGGATATTCACTTGCCAAAAAACGTTCAACCTCCGAATCAGAGTCCTCGCTCAACACGATAGGGTCAGGATTGACAGGGGGCTTCGGCTTGTTCCTTGCCATTTGAGAAATTAAATGAGCATTCTTTTTGCCTGTGGCGTTTACAGTAGGTTTGGCTTTAGGCTTCTTTCCCACAGGCTTAACATTCTCAACATCCTTGGTCACAGAGTGAGGTAGGTCGATAGGTGAGTCGGGTAAGGGTTTAGGTAATAGAATACTGTAGGGTACCGGGGGTATAGTCTTGTCTTCGCTCACCATAGGTTTGTCAACCTGTGGAGGGTTTGAATCTTCAAAACTATTGCGTGCAAGGAAATCGTTCCAACAGTCTCCGTGTAACCCCAAATGACAGATGACAATAATTTTAACCAGCCCATAGTGAAAGAGGCTGCTATTAGCCTGGTTCCTTTTATATTTCTTAGACATTTTAAGCAGGCTTCTAAGCAAATAATAAGGCATATTAAGCTCATAACCCATGCAAACCATAAGCAAACGAAGGTGGTGTAAGAAAAAAAACCCGTACCGACCTTCGCAGGTGATAAACTATTTGATAATCATCAACAACTCATGCCAACGTTGTTTCAGCATGGTCACGGGAAAACCCTTATCACAAGAGCTAACCTTACGTGACTGGAAGAGCAGAGTCCAAGGAACCTCTTCCACCTTGCAATTCTTGGACCATCGTTGTCCAGTGGCAGGCAAACCCATAGCTAAACTGAGAAATTGCTCATCAATTTGCAATTGAACATCCCCGACCTTGGCCCGACAGCCATCAAAGGTTAAGGCAAATTGTCGAGCAACGCAGAGGTTAAAACCATCAAATTTTTGTATGAACGGGAGCCAGCCAACTTCCTCAAGGTCACTGCGGGCACTGTCGAACATCAACAAAGCCTGGCTACCATTCGGTTCAGCCCTCACGACTGGAGCCATGGTGCGAGCACATGGTAAGGGTTTGGGTCGAAAATACCAGCACACAAGAGCAGAGTCACTTGGTCTAACCACTATGAACAATCAAAGGGGAAGAATTAATGCATGCATGCGAGGGTGCTGGGATTATTCACCACCATGCATAATGGTAATGGAAATAGTACAACCGCCAATTAATCCTCTGTTCAATCAATCATAACACAAAACCATATCATTCATATAACCAAAGAATTAAACGATGAGTAATATGCCAACGCGCCATTAACCATAGATTTTCAAACCATAGTCATTCAACGTAGAATCAAACCCAAAAAGTTAAATATGTGCCATCGTATAAGTGTGTAATAAAAGTTTTTTAAAACATGGTGACAATCGATTTCACAAAATTGACAAGCCAAGAGCTGTATAAATTTTAACATAAGGATCACATTATTTATATAAAAACAAAAATAAACCATGACCCCTATGTAATTCAATGACTAGGGAAGTTCCAAAAAACATACATTTTCATGCTCAATGCCTTACCAATAAAAATCAAGTTGCGCAATCGAAATAAGAATAGGCAAATAGGCACAGTTTCAAAAACCTTTTAGCCACTTAATGATAAGTGCCATTCAGAATATCAATAAAAGATCATGATAGTTCAAATAACGATAGAGGAGTTTTCACGCTTACAGTC
>JASDQU010502240.1:1935-12117 GCA_032191745.1 Picea mariana | reverse complement strand
ACATATGGATTTGGAATCCATTTGTAAAGATATGGGAGGGAAAATTTGTGTAAGTAGAACTCACACATCTAGCCCTCATTTCCTCATCACTCTACTAGCATATATCTACAAAATCCTTTGATGTTTCCACCTTAAACCCAACTTTCTATGTTAGACTATCCAACTAAAATCTGATCCATTATTCTCTAAGGAAGAGTGTGTAGAACTTTGCACGTTGTCTACAAATTGCTAAATCTTGTGCTAATTGTGCCATCTTGGCTACATATACTTTCATTATGTCAATCATGTCATATATGGTGACCTCATTCTCCTTTGTTTTCTGTAATTCTTCCCTTAAGGCCCAGTTTTCCTTCTATAATTGTTTGTAGTCATCTTCCCTTTGCATTTTCATAGTTTGGAGATTTTCTTGTAGATGATGGAGCTACTACTCTAGGCTCTTTGTGCTTCCCACTTCCTACTTTCCTTTTATCTATTTTCTCTCTGATATATTTTTTCACTTAAGTGCCTTAAGCTTGGATGCCTCCAACTATTTGAGGGTGGTCTGTAGTGTAATGTCTATGACTATTGTTTTCTCTTCTTCCTTGGTATCTTATTTCCTTTCCTTAACCTCCTTAGGTTCCCTTGATGGGATTCTTGTAGGGCTCGAAGAGTCATCCAAGTTTACTATAGAAGAAGAGATAGGTATAATTAGTTTGGGAGTGGTTTGGGATCTAGTCCTATCCCTCTAGTAGGATTTTTTCTTCTTCTTTTGGGGTGTATAATTCTTCTTGAGTTTGAATAGGATATTGGGGGGTGTTCTTATCTTTATTAGGGTAGAAACCAATTCTTTATCAATAGGATCTGTCTTAATTTTCGTTTGAAAGTGTTTTTTCTTGGAAGTTATGTCTCTGTTGACCTTATTCTTTCCTTTCACATCCATTTTAGTGCTTGATTCTTGAATATCTCGTTGAGACTCTAAGAAGGCCCATTTTCCCATGTCCACAAACTATTCCCATGTTATTTTAACATTCATATTTTCTAAATAATCACAAACTATGAGTTTGATGAGTCCATGGTGTGGTAATGCATCATTATTCCTTTTTGAACTTTTTCACTCATCTCTCTAACAGATTGTGGGAGAAAGTAAGGGATGTTGAGGTTCTCTTCAATATTTTGATGGAAAAAATAACTTAGCTGATGTAGAAATATAAAATGGTAGATTAAACTACACTTAGCCTCCCTTCACATGTGATGTATTTAAGTAAATGGTAGGTCACCATAGGCCATGGCTCATGTAATATCTCCCTCTTTTCCCCAGTTTTATCCTCTATAAGATCTTCATAACTAAGGAAGAAGATCTTCTTAGAATCACTAGCCTCCTATCTCTCATATTTTTTCCAAGGCAAACCCATGGGAAAGCTCGAGACTCTACTAATTGTGGCTTCATCAACATGTATTTCTAGTTGTCTCACAACAATGATATACTCTTGTCCTTTGATGTTTTGAAAATTCAATGCAAATTCCAAGTCAATTTCATCATCATACCCTCTTAATTTGTCAAAATACACAAGACAATTGTTGTCTTGAAAGATCTCCACTACTTCAAGGTTATTGTATACCTTAGAAAGATCTATTGGTTCCCCTTTGTTAAACCCATCTTGCATTTTCAACTTCTGAAGTTTAAAAACAACTATGTGAGCTCTGTTGTGGGTATGTTGAGGTATTAAACGATCTGAGATGCCTTATGTATGCTAGATGTATCATTTTTACTGCAATTTCAGGTTGTCACCAAAGATTTGGAAAACAATTAGAGGATGGTTGAGTAAGGGTTTCTTGTTACAGGAAAAATTAAATCCTCGGACTTACTTTCTCAGGAAGGGTCATAAAAATTATGGCCAATGGTTTAGGATGCAAGAAATTGGTCAATGGATAGGTATGAAGACCCTGATTGGTTACCTGTAGGAGGTACTATTTGTGGAAAATTTGACTCTGTGGGGGAATTTATTTAAGAAAACCCGAGCGAGACACTTATAGGTTTATAGTACTTTGTAGGAAATATTAAGACAAAATGTAGGCTTATAGTACTTAGTGCAAACAATTTTAAGATAACATATTCATAATACTCCGTGGAAATAAATTTGAAGATGACTTGGGCAAGGCATATGTAGGGTTATAATATCTTGTGGGAAAAAATTTAGGATAACTTGATTAAGCTTATAGTAGTTATGTAGAAAATGTTTTAAAATAACCCGAGCAAGGAACATGCAAGTTATAATCAGAGCAAGACATATGTAGGCTTCTTATATTTTGTGGAAACTGTTTTGAAGATATCCTAAGCATACATGTAGCCTTGTGGAAACAATTTTAAAGAGAAAAAAACATATGCAGGCTTATGGTATTCTTGTGGAAACAAACTTAAAAGTAACTTGAGCATATACTGAGAGAAAAATTTCCAAAAGAAACAAGGTTAGTGTTGTCCACCAACCTTTCCTGTAGGCTTAGTTTTGCTTAGGGTATTCAAAATTTGAAAATTGTTGACCCTTGTTTTCTTGCTTGAATATACTTTGTCTACAATCTTTTAAATAAACCCTTTCTATATAGAAACCCTTGTTGTGCTATGAAGATATTTCCTATCATTTGCATGTTTGGAGAAACTTTGCTTGCTGAGATTTGGAGACATTGTCCAATGATTGTATGAGTTAAGAAATGGAGAGTGATTGTTGGGGGTGGAAGGTGATTCACTTTTAGATAAAAATTTTGGTGCTCTAAGTGATTTCACACTTGCACCATCATGGACACCTCCATAGATGAGACTAAAAAAAAAATATTCTTCAAACCTGGTACGTAAAGCACATCCTGGGAATCTATCGAACCTCCAGACTCAAGCTGGAATGTAACTTTTCCCTCTCCCTTCATTGCATACTTGGAATCATCACCAAGCTGAACATGAACATATGAGTCCCTCTCCGTCAGATTTCTAAATAGTTCATGTGCCTCTTTCATATGATGAGATGCACCACTGTCTAAGAACTAAGAACTCCTCGCAATAATGCTGGTAGAAAGGCAAGAAACCAATGAGTAATCCTTCTCAAACTTTGCTGCAAACTCATCAAGATGTGTCTCTGTTGATGTTGCTATCTATGTCTTTTCATTACCCTTATTCTTCTTCTCCAGAATCTGAGATGCATAATGTCCATTCTTATGACATGAGAAACACTTGATTTTACTCAAGTCCTTCTTCTTCCCTACCTGTGATGAAACTCCATCACTGTTACCCTTCTTTCTAGAACTCTTTCCTTTTCCCTTCCTTGTGTTACTGACAAGAGCCAAGTTCTCTTCACTACCTCCCCTCTTGCTATTCCTAGACTCCTCCCTAGTCTCTTCCCGGATGCAATCATCCCAAAGTGTTATCCACGATTTTGGTCATTGTGATGGTGTTATGATAATGTCATGATGATGAAATATCAAGCTCTTCTATAAGAACATTTTCCTAAGAAAGGTTACACTTATCAGTTTCCAGAAATCATATTTTACAAGATAGTTCGCAGGCTGCTTATATGGTCACCTGCGGGAATATATGTTTCTCGCATGCTGCTTCAAGCTTGGGTGCGAACTTCTCGCACTGTACTCAAGGCTAGGGTGCGAACATGATCTTAAAGAGGGAAAATGGATAAGTTCTCGATTCTTCTAGAAGGGAATCTTCTAGAAGGATGAGTTGGCTCTCGAATGGTTGGCAAAATACTGGCTTTCCAGATATATTGGGATCATTCCCTATCCAAGTAACTAAACCATCTTCTCCTATATATTGAGGAGATTACTTATGGAAAAGGTTAAGCATAAGAAAGCTAGCAAGAGATTGATTGGAGAATAGTCAAAAGCCTGTATGGAGAACTGATGCTACAGCAGAAAGAGACTACAACAAGATCATTACAAGTGGTTGATTTTCTTCATGCATGAGCAAGTGTGTGAGTCAGAGCTAGGAGCCATCGAAAGGAGACCTACGACATTAAGGCTCAGGTTGTAAGTTCCTCTTTCAATTAATTAATGCAGTAGTATGTCCCTTTCCCATAAAGATGATATCACTTTATTACATGATTCCTTGATCACATGTATAGACTAGTTATTGAATGCATTAATCTGTCTTTACTTTGATTGGTTTGTTCTGTTGTGATCTGAACGGAGCAAGAGCATCGGAGCAAATCTTGGAACAACAGAGACTTTGGAAAGCATTCATAAGGTATGTCCATATTCCTTTATCTCTTAGTTCACTCAATAGACTAGATCTAGGAAAAGAGTAGTATTCTGTCTTGTTTTGTTCTAGATCCAGGTGGATCTAGGGAGATCGGTTCGTGTCCGCACTTACGGGTTTATCCATAAACACAAAGTCTCTACCAATATGGGAGATGTTCCTGAGCGCAAACTCCCTTCACAAATGGTTCCCATGACTTGGGAAGACCATTCAATGCCACATTCATGAGCTCTCCGTTCTCTTTTTTCTCCCCTATGGATGCAAGCTGATATCACACCTGTGTGATACTCATGAGATAATTGGTAACATTATCGGATCTAGATATTTGCATCAGTTTGAGTTTATTGCTTAAGACCATCTTCATATTCATGTTTGTGCTCTAGAATAACCCTACCAAGGCATCAAACATCTCTTTGGCCATCTTCTTCTCAGTAGGTGAGGGATTAGATGATCTTCCATGGAATCCAAGGGGACCCTCTCTACTTTGATATCCTTCTTTTTGTGTGCTTCCAAAGCTACCATATATGTTGATGAAGTAACTACTTTATCCATTAATTCCCAAAGGTCACACTCCTTCAATGTCAAAGTTACTCTTGATTTCCAAGATAGGAAGTTGGATGTTTCATCCAATCCTTCTTCAACTCTCAACGATGTTGTTTCCATCCCCAAAGGCCTGATAACTTTCCCTAGAAAATAATCTGCTGCTGGAAACTTCCCTTGTACTAACCAGTACAGACTTGTATGTGACTGTCACCACTAGAGACCACATATGTACACACATGTGATCAATGAAACCTACTTATGTATGTGACTGTGACCATTGTAACCTGTGTATATGTAACTATGCTCAAAGCATCCCACATACACCTCAATAAACCTACAAAAACTTAGTTCTACCTCAGTATGACTATTTCCCTGAAATTCATCCTTCGATTTCCGCATGTTGGTTATGGATTTGCTATGGATTTGAGATCTGGCTTCCATTCAAAGCATGTGATTTGATACCATGTTGAAATTTCTCTTACTCTGACACCTACATACTTTGTTATCTAGTGATTTCCTTATTGCAATCATATTAGCATCTCACAAAACAAAAATACAATGTTGAAATATTCAACTTTAAACATGCAGAAGAAGCAAAACTAGAAACCAAATCATGCACACATAAACACCAATATTTTTTGGTAGATACCCCTAGAAAAATCCAAGAGGGAAAACAAGTGTTGAAAATGATTTTATTATGCTAAAATTAAGGCTCTTGTAATAGGGACAATGGCCCACTAAGAGAAATACAACTGCAGAAAACCTAGAAAAGTTTGGTTTATTATACGGCCTAGAACTTCATGCTTTTTTATATGTACACGAATTTCCTTCAGTGAACCAATGTATGTACACAAATGTCTCCGCTAAAACCAACGTACATGTACAAAAATACTATAGGGAAAGCTCCATATGACACAACACTTTTCCATGGCTTCCTTTGACTGAAACCCACATGCGCTACCTCTGTTCTCTCTTCTCCTTGACCCAATCTCTAGATGGAAATCCTTCTCCACCTATCCAAGATATTGAATCATAGTCCTTCATGATCCAATCCTCTCGAAAGTAAATGTCCCTTCTCTACTCTTAAGAATCTCAGGTATCAAGTGCCTTCCTCCTTCACCCTAGCCTTGCTTTTATAATAGTGAGTTATAATCTATTTCTAATCNTCCTTTGACTGAAACCCACATGCGCTACCTCTGTTCTCTCTTCTCCTTGACCCAATCTCTAGATGGAAATACTTCTCCACCTATCCAAGATATTGAATCATAGTCCTTCATGATCCAATCCTCTCGAAAGTAAATGTCCCTTCTCTACTCTTAAGAATCTCAGGTATCAAGTGCCTTCCTCCTTCACCCTAGCCTTGCTTTTATAATAGTGAGTTATAATCTATTTCTAATCTCCAAAGTGATTGACTGTTGAAATTACTTCACACTCACTTGAGATTTAGAAACATGTTAATTAATTTTAGCACTTTCCTTAAATAACTCAATTAAATAATTACATAATTAATTAATTAAAACAATTAACTTTAATGATTCCTTTAATTAAATCAAATTCAAGGATAGAAGACTTGGATGATTTCCACATGTTTAAACACGTAGACATGTGTGGAAATACCTATCCGATGCTACCACTAGCATAGAAAAATTCTTCATTGATTGATCAAATAATTATACATCAATGGAACAAGGCTCCAAGTTCTCAAGGGTCTGTGAAAAAATGACAAGATGCAAACTCTTCAACACTTAATCCAAAACTAACTTCTCAAGGTTGGTCCTTGGGTTTCATTTATACGTCTAGCATGATCGAATCCACCCTTCAATCAAGGAGAGATTTTAGGGCTTTGCTCACCAAGGCTTCTTCAATTAGGTTCCTTATACTCTGCTAGTTGTCTTTTTGGTCCCCTGAAGTCCGAGTTCGAGGAGATTGGAATGAAGTGGCTCCTTAATGTCCGTCTGTGAGATGGAGGCAGGTGAGGGGACAAGATCCCTTGTTTTTCTCAAAGTGTTGGGACCTATGACTCTTCATGTGTGGTTCAACCTATTTGGGTTAGGATTCATACATAATATTATCATGAAAACCAAGCATAAACACAAGCATAAACTCATCACATTAATAAACTCAAATTACTCATTAAATAATTTGCAAGTAATCACAATTTATATTAAGCATGGTCAAAATGCTATTTTATGAATACAAAGGTGATAAAAAGAGTGTTATTGATGGTCCTTTTGATAGACATTATGGAGACCCATCAAAGTAACTAAAAATCCTCAAGGATTTCTACTCTAAAACGTGAATGATTGTTAACATTGACAAAACAAATGTTATGATAATTAAATCCAAAAAGAGCACTTATGCTAATTTCATGTATGACAACAACAACTTGGAGGAAGTGATTTCATACAAATATCTTGGAATTGATCTTCATCACAATCATAATTCGAACTACAACACTGAGAAAATGATAAATTGAAGGTGGAAAACTTAATATGGATTTCAAAACAATTGCTATGACTATGATATAAGAATAAAATCCTCTTTGAGACTCTCATCACTCTTGTTATCTTATATRGTTGTGAAGTTTCRGGCTGCAATATCTCTAGATAATTGTGGAGAAAGATTGAGCAAATCCAAAAGTGTTTTATAAATCATAATCTCAAAACTAAATGCAATACACCCTATCTTATCCTTGTCATAGAAGCCAATCTTTCCCCAGTGTGCATTGCTATGACCATGGATGATTTTAAGGATGTAACTTTATATTAAAATGTAGAAACATGGGCTAATGTTACTATTCCTTAATATGCAAAATGTAAAATGTTTGGTGATAGTTTTGTAAAAATATTCAATTTCTAAGGATTTTATATACTTTCTATAAAATTTTGGTGATTTTTAAGGTAAAATAATTTTATCCTACGGAATTTGGGTGAATCGTTTTTAGAAAAAATGGAAATTGGTGAATCGTTTTTTGGGAAAAACCATGTAAAATTAGCCCATTTGCGAAATTTAGCCCCTAAAATCATCTATGGCTATGACTAGGTGCCTAATTATGTACACGAACAAGATAAACAACATGGAAGACAAGATGCTTCCTAAGATTGCTTCAAACTCTAGTCAAAATCATTTGTAGCTCAAGTTGGGGTGGCATAATGATGCCAAGTCTTGGCTAAATCATTGAGGAATAAAGGAAGATGTCACTTTATGGAATAACGATAATATTAAAAATATGATTACATCTAAATTTAAGGAGAAATTGTGGTGCAATAAAGAATTATAAGATAAAAGAAAATTAAGATATTATGGGGTGATCAACTCTAATACAAAAGATGAAAAATACCTCTGTTTGATTAGTGTAAAGAAAAAAATCAACATTGCTATAACAAGAACAACCTCTCACAAGTTACATAGTGAAACAATGTGTAGGACAATTCCCACAACATCATGGATCAAAATAATTTAGTATCTTTGTGATACTAAGAGGGTTGAAAATAAAAATCACTTTCTCTTAAAATGTTCTATGTACACCCATATTAAATCACAATTTCAAAACATTTGTTACAATACCGACCTTTCTAATGCTTTAACTCATCAAAACTATGACGATTGAGGAATGTTTCTCTTAAAACTTTTCGAGCACATAAATAAAATTCTAATGCAAACCAAATAATTCCTTACCTTTCTTAAGGTTTGATAGAACAAATTTGGTCTCAGTGGATGCTAACCACCACCATCATCTTGGTCATCAATATAAGTAGATAATAAATTTTATTGAAAGAAAGAAAAATATGTGTTTAGTTAATAAGTTTGAGAGAAAGAGAAAGATGTGATTAGTTAATAAGTTTGAGGGGTTTGATATATATATATATATATATATATATATATATATATATATATATATGAAAAAGTTTGTAATATTTGAGGTTATTGTCTTAGTTTTTCTTGGTAGAATTTCAAGATCTCCACATGGAAGTACATCATAGTGTACAAATAAAATTTGGTAACTTGAAATAATTCATTGGTCATTAGTAAGATTAGGAACTTTCAATCTTGTCAAATATTTTTAGGTTTTGGGCCATCAACTTTTTTCCTATCTCTTAGGAAAAATAATTTTTAATCAATTAAAAATAATTTTAAGTTAACTTCAAAATAAAAACGATTTCAACTTAAATAAAATCTTGAAAAAAAAACATAATATTCTTTATAATCAGTAATCAAATTACTCCATATTAAACAGATATCTTGAACTTATAATCCAACCCATTAAATTATAAGGTTGTCTAAACATACTTTTTGAACTTTTTCACTAGAATCTAGCTAAACATTTTGGTGAAATCACCATTTTCTTTTGTTTAAATTGCATTTTTGAATGTATAAATGGATTCAGCACCCCAAAAAACCTTGAAAACACTTGAATTATAATCTGATGTACCAACAACTTTCAACCGAATTTCAATAAAATTAATCCAAAAATATATTCATTATTAAATTTCTGTAAAATATTAACTTAATTCAATATTTAATACTTAAATCCCCCATCTCATTCTTTAGTCACATGTACATGACATTTGCCATTGGGCAATGACCAGCATAGATTTGGTACCACAATTTCCATTTTGCTGCTCTCTCCTCCCCCGCCAAACTTTCTTCAAATTCAAATATCACAAAGATGATAATTATATACGTTTTCCAGTTGGTATCGATGCTCATCTTAGGCTCCTCCATGGCAGTGCCTCAACTTCAGCTGCTGCTGTTAAAGGACGATCCATACAAACGAGAATTTGGAAAGCACAAGACAACAATGCCTACTTCCCATACTGGGAAGCGTTAAGCCAACCAGGTATGCAGCTGGATTCCACTGGATATCTTTCTCTCTTGCAGATGTGTACCAGTTTAAGCCAATTAGAACAAGTCCATACCCATATGCTCATAAATGGTTTTGCTCAAAACATGTTTCTGGGTACCAAACTTGTGAGATTGTATCTCACGTTCGGTAATGTTGAATTTGCTCGCAAAGTATTTGACAAATTACCTGAACGAGATGGGTTCTTATGGAATATAATGATCAGAGCTTATGCTAGGAATAGGCTCTGGGATAATGTTCTTACCCTTTACTACCAAATGAAAAAGGCAGGAACAAAACCCAACCATTTCACGTTCCTTTTTGCGCTTATGGCATGTACCGGTCTGTTTGCTCTTAAAGAGGGCAAGGAAGTTCATGGTCACATAATTCGTAGTGGATTTCAGGCTGATGTTTACCTGGGGACTGCACTCATAGGTTTTTATGTTAAATGCGGTTTTGTAGATGATGCATGCCAAGTGTTTGACAAAATGTCTGAAAGAGATTTGGTCTTATGGAGCTCCATGATTGCTGCATTTGCAGAGAGTGGGCATGCAGATGAGGCCTTGGA
>JASDQU010502239.1:33522-57032 GCA_032191745.1 Picea mariana | reverse complement strand
TAGAGTGACAGTGTGGCCAAGCGAAGCGGCCGCACCAGTCGGACAAGAGCAAACTTGCTGCAATGCCAATGCTTCTGCGAGACAGAGGTTCTCAGAAGCTCTCTGCAGCCTGGAGTTGCAATGTTCACAATGAGCCCAAGCATTATGCTAATTACGATAACCACCGCCATCCTTTCCTCCATTAAAGTCTGAAACTTAGTGCAGGTACCCTCCCCTTATGCGAGCAGGCTCCGCTGTTGAATGCGTCTGTGGAACTTCATGTCAAATTAATGGCGTTTGATGTGAGCCGGTGAGCGCCATGCCACCGCGTCCCAGCTCACTTCCATGTGGCCACGTCGTCCTCCCTATCACCCCATCCGGGGAATATATTTATGTATTATATTAATATAATATTATTATTATTATATATTATTACATACATGTAATATTTAATTAATGTATTGACTATGTCTTAATATATTAATGGTAATCTCGGGTTAACTAGCAACAATCACTTTTATAAAGTAATTGTTGCTAATAGTATAATGGTTAAGTTTTATTTTTTTCATTTATTTAATATGAATATCAATTTTATAAATATATATAATGATTTTAAAAATATTTTTTATAAATTACATTTTTTATTTCTTTCAAATTTTCTATTACTTTTTTTTCTCATTTACTCTTTTTTCTTTTAAAAATTTTTCAAACAATAAAACATTCTTTTATTTAACATTGAAATTTTACAATTATATAATATAAGTTTGTATACTTCTTTTACTAAGAATGGTCACTTACAATCTATTATATGAAAAGTATTGCTAAATGGAATAAAAAAATATTATAAATACATGAAATAAATCTACAATAAATATCAAAATAAAATAATATAAAACTTGAATGAAAAGAAAGAAAATCCAATATATCAACATACATAATTTAAACCTCTTAAGGTCTTTTAGGAAAGTAAACCAAAAAAAATTTCGGAAAAATATTAAGTATGTAAGGTTAGAGAGAAGTTTAAGAATCTTAATTAGAACTTGTACCATAAAAAATTCTATGAATTCACTATGTTTTTGCTAACAATCATATATTTTATATAATAAAAATAATTTTGATCATAAAAAATATTGAGAATGGAATTAAACACTTTGTTAAAATATGATGATGTGGAAAGTTATTAAATCAAAATTTAAATAATACACTTTCAATATTACTTTAAAAAACAATAATCAAGCTATAATCACTAGTATGATGAGTATTAGAAGATGAATAAAAAATATATTAAAGATTTGTGAAGCAAATCATTTAAAAGATAACAAAACAAAAAAAATGTATTAGAAATGTCTCGAGTAAATCAATAAAAAAATACTAAAATAAAAGAAAGTAGAACTTCAGTGAAAACTGAAAATGTCAATACATAAAAATATTGGAAAATAAACGAAAGTAGAACTTCAGTGAAAACCGGAAATGCCATTACATAAAAACACCAAAATAAAAGAAACTAGAACTTCAGTTAAAACCGGAAATGCCAATACATAAACAAACAAACATAGTGAAAAGATCTTAAACCTTTCTAAAAGTGAACGAGAAAAGAAAATTTATGAAGATATCTATTAGTATATCAAGCTAAGGAGAATTGTAGAAAGTGAATGAGAAAAGAAAAGTTGTGAAGAGATATCTTGGTATATCAAGCTAAAGAGAATCGTAAGATTATTATGGTAGATTGAAATTTGTACATTCTAAATTTGTATGAATTTCTTAATGTTTTAATTAAGAATTCAATTATCCTTACCATGTAAGGAATTTTTTTCCATCGGAAAAAAAAAAAAGTTAATACAATTAAGGTTATATTAAGTTTATTAGTTTAAAAATTTTAAAATTAATGTCAAAATTTCAATTTTTTACATTCAAAAAATCTTTAATTGAACTTTTAAGGATTACTTTTCTACAATTTATTTGATCTTTAAAAGACATGAAAACACAACCCTTCAATATATAGGACTACTATTGTAATATCTTTGCTAGCTAAATTTGATGGGTTAATATTAGAGGGATAGATAAGCATGTGGATGGACGCTAAGAAAGCTTAGGGTCAATATGGTTTTTGAAGCTATCACTCAACTTTGGAAATTTAATTAAGCTTAGAATTATAGTTGAATATTGTAGAAAAATTAAGGATAATCATTTTTTCTTTTTTATTGATTTTAGATTTTTTTTTTGGCAAAGTCACTCAAAACAACATTTGGAAGATTCAATAAAACATTATGACCCATTTTCGGTCAAGGTATACAACCATAAGACTCTACTAGAGGATTATTGTGAAGTTTATACATAATGATGGTTGGCTAGACCATATCAATTGTAACATAGGGGTTGAGAAATATTTCCCTTTGTCATGTAATATTTTTGGTATTTGTATTGTCAAATTGGAGGAATGCCTAGAAGAAGTAGGCCGTGTAGGAAGAAATTCAACAAAATTGGTTATTATTCATCTCCTTTATAGAGATACGATTGTTATTCTAGGCATGAACCCCTTTTGGATTGGTAAGTACCTTAAAATTATGAAATAATTATTTGAATTCTAGAATGTGAATAAATATTGATAAAACGAAGGTAATGATCATTGAATCCAAAAAAATCACATATTCTTGTTTTTTTATGATAGTAAAAAATTAGAAAAATTCAAAATTTATAGGTATCTCAAAATAATTTTTCATCACAAATTGAACTAGGAATGTAATGTTGAAAAAACAGTCAATGGAGGATGGAAGATTATTGTAGTCTTTAAAGCAAGGAAGGTCATTTCTCACACTCTTTAAATCCTAGTTTTTCTTTAAAAGTGTCATGTTTGATTTTTTGATAATTATAGGGAATCAAGTCATGGAGGAAAATAAATAAAATCAAATTTCTTTCTAATAATAACCTTAAAACTAAATAAAATACACCATATCCAAATTAGCATCTTTTTAGAAGTTGGAATTGCACCCATTGAAAGTGAGATTATGATAAGGTACTTAATTTATAACAATTATCTTATTATATGAAGATAGAGAATAAAATAAATCCCGGAATAAAAAAAAAATCATGTACTACACCAAACTCATTAATCCATGTTAGGAGATGAAAAATATCTCTATCTCAAATAAAATAAATAATGCAAAGAAGATGACCAACTGTCATGAGATTTATAGTGAAATATGGTTATAAGATCTATATTTACTTAATGATTGATATAATTACTTTATTTTTTAATGCAAATTACAATATCATTATTATTTCTTAATACTCTTACAGATTTTATTATTTCTTAATTTAAAGATAAGAAATCATAATTAACTCTAAAAAACCATCAGGCAAGATCAATAAAGTTTAAAATTTAAGAATTCCAAAATAATTTCAATTTAATACTAAGAATCCTAATTAATTATACACTAAAAAAATTTAATGACCTTAAAAAAAGTCCCCAAGATACACTAAGAAGCACTAATTAACCGGAATAAGTATTATTTAAATTCTAGTTGCTATTAATAATTCTTAGAAAAATAGGATCGCGGAGCAATAAAATAAAACAAATGCATAAATAAAACACAGAAGATACACAATACAAGAGAGACACAGATATACATGGTTGACCTAGTGTAGGCTATGTCGACTAAAGAAATTGATAGTTCCTTCCTTTATTATTATCCAACAAATGAAGGGGTACAACCTGCAACACACCTATTGTAACTTCCTCTTCTTTCTCTCACAGTCTCCTCACTCAGAATACAATATTCCCAATGATGCATAGACGAAATACATTTCCCTCCAGAAAAGAGTGTTTCCTTCTAGGGAAAAAAACACTAGGGTAACTTCCACCGTCATATCTGCGACCTTATAATGAACAGTCCATATTTACAATGAAATTACAATATACATTTTGTTATAGTAAGATTTGCCTCACCCTATGCAATATTGCACAAAAGGCCTTTTTCCATTTCCCTATGCAGACTTGTCATCCATGTTTGTATAATCCAGAGATAAAGATACATATTTTTCCACATGTATGCATCTTCCCTAATACAAAACATGCGTATACATAGGTTGCACCACTATATCCCACGTACATCGGGATTTGTGCAAAAAAATAGAAATTGATGTTGATTTTCCATCTCACGACATGAGATCTATGATCCTAGGCCTTCCATATACTCGAAACGTTCTAAATCGACCCTTTAGTTCCATTTGAAGGCTATAAATGGGCCAATTCTGAGCTATGGAAAATAGGAGAAAGAATTCAACTTTGAGAGCAAAGTTACTCTGGAGAAATTATTTACTTCATATTGAGTCTACATCCCTTTGTCCTTTATGTTTGAACATAGTTTTCAACCCACAAGCTCTTCGCTTATTAATTGAGAACCTCATTGTTTCTCTTTTATGAGATTTCCTTTGGTGGAGGCCCAGTTGGAAGGAACTTAGTTTCTCAGTTCTGAACCATGTTGACACGGAAGTCTGTAACATTTTCACTTCAGTTGATCATATATTAATAGAAATACTCTTTTCCCGTACAATTGATATCTTGAAAATATTTGAATTATTATTCCATGGTCGTATTTGTCGTGTTTATTAATGAATTATGCTATTGACTGTGCTAACATTATTTATTATCACCATATGCTTTCTTTTCTTGGTTTTTGAGGACTAGTTGTAGGTATATTTCTTCGGGTCGAGTGCTGAATGGTGGACTTCATCGAACATCTGGACGAGGTAGGCCTTTTATCTTGTCTTGCTATTATATTTACTTACATAGCATACTTGAGAAGGGAGTTAATTTCTGCAGTCATTTCCGTCTATTGTGGTTTACCCTAGCCATTGAGATATTTTCCTTGTAACATAATTGGTGACCATACTGGGGATTGAATATTCTTTCTTAGGGTTTGGAGTACTTTTCTCATTAGATTTATCTCGTTCCTATTGTGTTTCTTGTCGTATCATTGCTTGAAAGCCTCTGTTCACTTTGGGTCTGAGTTTTTCAGCCTTTTCCCTTGCCTAGCCTTATTTTTAAAACATATACATGGTTTTTGGCTTGACAGTCGTGTATATACGTGGGTTGTCCCTCTGAAAGTTGTGTACATACGCTCTGTTTTCCTAAACAGTCGCTTACATCGGCCTTCCTTGCTTGTTTCTTGGGTCTGGTGATTTTTGGGTGGGATTTGATGTTTGTTGATTCTTCTTGGGTCTCTATAGTCTTGTTAAGTGCTTGTGGGATGACAGGGAAACTGTGTTTGGTTGAATTTTTGGGTGGAGTATTTCTCATCAATTTTTCATTTTGATTGTCCTTGTACATTGGGCTGGGTGTCTTGCTTCTTAGTATCCTATTTGAGTTTTATGTTTATATACATAGTAGAGTTTTATATATCAAGTTGCTTTTCAGTCCATGCATTTTCATTTCTCTTATATTGAAAATACAAAATATTAGGCATTTTTCATTTCTTGGCATTTTGGTCTTTTGAGTCTTGGTCACTAGCTTAGTGCATGTAATGAAATATTGCATTTTTACTTCAGAATTGCAGATTTGAAATTGAAAATTGCATTTGTTATTAGAAGCATATCATTCATTGAAAATTGAAGTTAGGACTGTGCATTATATTGATATTTACATTTCTTGCTGATTCATAACAACATGAGTTTAACTACCATACTTTTTTGAGTAATCACGACCACTAAAATTAACGCTATAATTTAAAATTGATTAGTCACGTGATTTTATTTTCAAGGGTGCAAAAAATACCTTAGGATTTATTGCCTTGGAATAGGATTTTGTGAGAAAACTTCTCCAAGGAAATTAAATCAACATATGTGTCTGAGAAAGGGAGTGGAGAAATACATTGTATAATTGGTAATATCAGGAGGCTCTACTCACACCGGAGTTAATCATGAGGTCATGTGAGGTTGGTTGAAGGGATATCCCCCCAATACCTTATTAGCGTACGAGATATTTTTGGTGATCTATTGTATCTCAGGATCTTTCTAGTTCCTTTACCTCTATGAGAGGCAGTACTTTCAAGGTTTTAGGCTTTTCTACCATGCCCATACGGTGGACCTAACTTACGGTTGTTTTCCCATCGGTTATACATTGGTTTATTATTTTCTTGACTTAGGTGCCACATAGGTTACTTGAAGGGGTTATTATGAAAGTACATTGGGTCCCATAAGGGTCGAACAACACACAACCTTTATGGAGGATTACCTCTTCGAGGGGATCTCATCAACTAGTTGTTAAGCCCACAAGAGCCCTTAAAACTATTTATGTTACCTCCAATCTTTAACAGGGAGTCTCAAGCCCCTCTTGGGCAAGGCATACCTTCTTTAGACAGGGAGGTCACTTTCAACCACTTTACCCAGTTTGTGTGCATATTGGTCGTTTGACTTTTGGTGTGCTCTTTGATTACTAGTTGACCTTAGGATTTTGTACTGAGTTGTTGGTATCATGGATAGTGGAGTTCCCATATCTCCCTCACTTACTACTACCACCCCTATCATGTTCACTCATTTCATGGGGGTGAATCTGTTCATTTTTCATAATGGTATGCATCATTATGACCCTCAGCCCATGCCTTGGGTCTCTAACCATTTTAATATGCCTATACTTACATTTAGGGGCATAATGGTTCTGTTCTATCCGTCTTCGTTTGATAGGAGTCTTATCTCTCAACCAACTCTCACTGTGGGAGGTTGGAATATCCCATCGTATAGATCCATTCCTATCCATGTTTCTCTAGGAGATAATAATCAAATGGGTGCTTTTTCTACTTATTACACCTGATCTATGTCCTCCATGTCGGTTCCTTAAAATAATTTTCCCATGACGGGTCCTCATGTGTCCCCGGGTATTTCATATAGAGAGAATCAATTTTACGGTTTGATCTTCCCTCTTCACGGAACCCCTTCACAAGAGGGAATCTTATATCCTCACTTGAACAATCCTTATCATACTTCTGTTTCTTTGCAGAATGCAGTGATGATTCCCATACAAACCTATTTGGATCAGTTAGGTGGAGGATACTACCTTTCCAGGCAAGGACAGGGGATAAACCGGGACCCTTCCTGGCCTACAATGTTTTAAAACCAATATTTCCTTCGACCTTGGTATCAAATTCTGCAACCGACCGCTAGTCCAGTAACTTTCAGTTATACTAGAGTTGCATCACTAACCTTTGCCAGTCATGTTGGAAATGGGTCGACGACATCTGCAAATCATGTTGACAACCCACACCCAACTACTGCTAGCCATATTAGGGGCATCACTCTAGTCACTACGATTCATATCAATGTAACATCTCTAACCTTTGTACATCATGTCGGATATGAATCTCTCGACTATGCCAATCATGTTGAGAGTATATATCCGACCATTGTGAATGACATTGGGAGCATCGAGAAGCCTAGACATATTAGATGTAAGCCTGAATTCCTTTACAGGACTTGCAAAGGAAATCACCTTACTCGTTTGTGTCTTGTTACTACTAGGATACCTAAAGCATGGGGCTCACCTAAGGGCCCTTCAAATTATGAGGCATTTGTGGTTTGCCCACAGCTTGTTTCTTCGTTGATTGACACGGTAGTACTTCCACTATAATCTTCTCTTGACCACACCCCTTTATCGAGGGTGATGTGTCCCATATCCTTGTTATCATGCATCCTCTTCAAACTAGAATTGAAGAAGTGGTTGTACCAGTGCAGTCTCTAGTCAATCTTAACCCCCTTGGGGAGGGTGATGCATCATTCAACCATGTCGTCAGCATTCCTGATCCTACACCTCCTAAACGAGAGATATTTTTACTCTCCCTGAGTTCTCTCCATCCAAATCTTGAGGAGATCCCCTTTAAATGCGACGGTATTTTGGGGTATCCAATCCCCCCTCCTCTGTATTTTCTTGTAAGAGACATTATTCGATATATCACGAAGACAATATCCTATGCTAGTTCTTTATACTCCTCAACTTGGAGAGATTTGGGTTTTCCCAAGCTTATGTCAGCTATTCGTAAGATGTTGACATTCCATAGAAGTCCATCATGGGAGCCTTGGCCTCCCCCATGACTTTCCTCCAAGGATCTCCAAAACGAGTCTAATTTAAGATATTTTCCAACTCATCTAAAAAGAGAAAATATTTTTGAGTGATTTGTCCCTTTCACACTTGTTAAATTGGACTTGAAAGGTCGTGATTCTTACTTAAGCTATTTTTCAACTCGTCTTCAAAAAGAAAAAACATTCTCAAGTGAACTTGTCACTTTCACACTCGTAAACTGGATTAGAAAAGATGTCTATTTGGCACAAGTTTATCCCTTTTTCACAGCAAGTACACTGAATTTCATGAAAAAGGACATTTTTTGGCGTTAAGTTGTGATTGCGTCTCATGCCCTTTATTGTAGTATTGAGACTATAGTCGGTTTTTGCTTTGCATTATAAATGGTTTTCCTCAATAGTTTTTCCATCCTCAACTAAGTAGTTCCTCATTAATATCCTTCGCAATTGGACACCCTGTACCTAGGAGGGAACATTCCTTGAGTGTCCATCTCTCGCATGCATATCCTTGCATTGATCATAGGTATGTTCCACTGTTGAAACTAGTTTTTATTACTTGCGACACTCATTTCCTCCTTTGTATCATAGCATTCATTTTTCTGTGAAAAAACAAAAAAAGATGGACAGGAAGGGAGTATTATATTATATTAGAAGAATTCATGTAGCCTTTGAACAGAGAACAAAGTTATTGAGTCCATCCATCATCGTAATTTTTGGATTACCATAACCTTAGGAAGATGAGCTTGTTAAACAGTCTTCTCTACCGAATGGTCACTCTTCTAGTCCCTATAGATAATTTCATTGATTCCTCCTGCATCTCATGGTTTCATCATTGTGTCTATGCTGCCAAAGTATTCCATATGTCTCATGCTCTTGTTCAATGGAAGTCTATCAACCTGTGTCGGCCACTCCTCATAACTCTTGACTTTTCATGTCGGCCATACCCTCAGTTTGTCTCAGAATCACATGATACTGTAGTCGTATCACACACCCTAGTCCTACTTTCATCATTGGTAGGTAACATTCAACCCAACAGTCAACATTTCATCATTGGTCATTGACTAGGTGGTTTCCTTTGTGTTCGACAGTAAGACATCTATTCACACATTGAGATTCACACGGTGTCTTTGATGTCATTATCCTTATTGGTGGTTTCCTCACCTTTGTCAACATTTTTCCTCATTGGTTGTCATTCAGAGGGTCTTTTTCATGTACCCCTTGCACTTGGCACATGAGAAATATGCACAGTTTCATTTGTTCGTGAACATGTTCTTTGTCTGATTTCCTCCAAATCATGAATCTCATGCTTTGTACCTCATGATGACTAATGAGTGATTCCTTAATTCTCTCCTTTCAACAAGTGTCCTTCCATCAAATTCAACTCATCTATTATGGAAAGGAGACCTAGAGTCTTATGAGTACCTTGAGGCTTGTAGTCATTAGTGGCGTTTTCTCTTTCCATCAACAGTTTGGAATACATAAATGTCTGTTGATCAATGGATTATTCATGAGTTTGACACCAACTCCTTTATTCAAACCTGTAAGAATGTACTTGATGCCTTGATACCTACTTTCATTATCGGTAGGTTGTCTCGCATTTGTTAATGGTATACCTCAATGATCGATAATCAAATGATGTCTCATTGTGTTCAACCTCAACTCCTTTATTCACATGATGTAGACCTGCACCCTTGGCGGATTGTGTAGAAGACTTGAAGAAATCAGTATGTGGATGTATCTTTCCTAAGTTGTTTCTTCCTTTTCATTAAACCAATACCTATATGACTTCAGTAATAATGGGAGATCAGATTGTACTCCATTGTATATAGATATCTTCAAATTGGTTTTGAGACTGGTTCTACTAGGCTTTGTTTGTGACTATGATAACTCTTGGCATGTAACCGCATTTGTATTTTCCTATATATGGCCACAGACAGTTGTTTGGTATATTTTCAGATGGATCTGAAGTTGTAAATATATTGGCAACCATTTATGCAAAGTCAATGCAGAATGTAATGAAGAACTAGATCGTCTAGTTGGTTCCCCGTCACTCCACTTCTGGGTCGTTTATAATGTATTTTGACCATAGCAGATACTCCTCTGAGCTCACACATTAGGGGGCATCTCTTATAGCAAGATTTTCCTCACCCTATGCAATCTTGCACATAATTCCTTTTTACATTTCCCTAT
This sequence comes from Picea mariana, assembly GCA_032191745.1. Taxonomy (NCBI): domain Eukaryota; kingdom Viridiplantae; phylum Streptophyta; class Pinopsida; order Pinales; family Pinaceae; genus Picea; species Picea mariana. The sequence continues at coordinate 46,796 of JASDQU010502239.1, read as the reverse complement.
ATATACTTATCATCCCTGTTTGTAAAATCCATAGCTAAAAATACATATTTTTCCACATGTACACATATTTCCTACTATAGAGGATGTGTATATGTAGGATGCACCACTAAACCCATGTACATAAGTATTTGTGCCAAAAAATGAAAATTCATGTCGGGTTTCCATGTCACGACATGATATATATGATCCTTGGCCTTCCATATACTGGAAACGTTCTGAATCAACCCTTCAGTTCCATTTGAAGGCTATAAATGAGCCAATTCTGAGCTATGGGAAAGAGGAGAAAGAATTCAACTTTGAGAGCAAATTTACTCTTGCGAAGTTATTTACTTCATATTGAGTCTGCATCCTTTGTCCTTTAAGTTTGAATGTGGTGTTGAGCCCCCAATATCTTCTCTTATTGATTGAGAACCTCATTGTTTCTCTTTTATGATATTGCCTTTGGTGGAGGATTAAAGTGCTGGAGGCCCAGCTAGAGGGAAATTTGTTTCTCGGTTCCGAGCTGTGCCGACACGAAAGTATGTAACATTTTCACTTTTGTTGATCATATATTAATAGAAATATTATTTTCTCGTCCAATTGATATCTTGCAAATTTTTGAATTATTGTTCCATGGGCATCTTTGTGATGTTTATTAATGGAATATGCTATTGAATATGATAACATTATTTATTATCAACATATGCTTGCCTTGCTTCTTTGTTGAGGACTAGTTCTAGGTATATTTCTTTGGGTTAAGTGATCAACAGTGGACTTCATCTAACATATGGACAAGGTGGGCCTTTTATATTTCCTTTCTAGCATATTTGTTTACATAGCATACTTGAGAAAAGAGTTGATTTATGCAGTCATTTTCATCTTTTGTGGTTTACCCTAGCCATAGAGATATTTACCTTGTAACACATTTACAAGGAAATATTTCCTTTGGGGTCTTTTCCCTCGAACCCCCATCACGAAACCATGTCCCCTAAACCCCTGTCAGGGGCATTCTTTCCCTCTGACCCTCCAGCCAGGGGGATGGACCCCCCAAACCCCGTAGAGGGGGTAACTACCCTCTACACTCCCCTGAATGGAGGAGTGTACATTCTTCTCGTGTGTAAATTCTTCATGGGGTATAAACACAGCTGAAAAAAAATAGATTTGAATGAAGACGATAATCAATCTCCACAACCAACAATATCCCACTTGGATACAGATCTCAACAACTCCGTCGTTGTTGTATCTACTGGACTATGATCATTATTTTACCTGGAAAATTTCTCATATTCACCTTCATGCTTGAAGACCAATTGAAACTGAGCAGGAACTCAGTTTCTCCCTGGTTACTCCCTTAGTTAACATGTCTGCAGGATTCTGGCTAGTGTGTATCTTTTCCAACTTCAAAAGTCCATCTTCCAAGACGGATCATATGAAATGGTACCCAATTTATATATTATTATTCTTCGAATGGAAGGTTGATTTATTTGCCAGATGAATGGCACTCTCACTGTCAAATTACAACTTGTTATTCTTCTACTTCTTTCCCAATTCCTCCATAAACCTATGTAACCAAATCATTTATTTTCTATCATCTATAGAAACAACATACTTTGCCTCTGTTTTTGAAAGTACAACAACCTTTTATAGTTTTGAAATCCCACTTAGTGTTGTTCCACCTACAGTAAAAACATACCATGTGGTTCTCCTCATGCTATCTTTATCACCTGCCATATCTAAGTCAACATATCCTTGTAGAATAGTGTATGAACCTTCAAAACATAATGCATGAGTAACAGTACCTCTCAAATACCTAAGAGTCCACTTTACTGCCTCCCAATGTTCTTTACGTGGATTGTTCATATACTTGCACACAACTCCCACTGCATGTGCAATATCTGGTCTTGTGCAAACCATAGCATACATCAAACTACCAATTGTTGATGAGTAAGGGACCTTGGACATGTATTATATATCCTCTTATGTCTTGGAACACATTTCCTTAGTTAATTTGAAATGGTTGGCCAAAGTTGTACTAACTGGTTTTGCATTCTTCATTCTAAACCTATCCAACACCTTCTCTATGTACTCGCCTGAGACGATGTCCATTTGAAAATTTTCATGTCTCTTGTTAATCTTATACCATGGATTTTCTTTGTAGAACCCAAATCCTTCATTGCAAATGAATTATCTAATTTCTTCTTGAGAACATTTATATCCTTCATATTATACCCTGCAACAATCATGTCATATACATACAATAGAAAGTTAATATAGCTTCCATGTTCTATCCTTTTAAAATAAACACGGTGATCAGAATGACATCTACTATAACCTTGTTCTGTCATAAACCTGTCAAAATTCAAATACCACTTCCTTGGAGATTTCTTTAGTCCATACAAGATCTTATTCAACATGCATACCAAATTTTCCTTTCCTTTGACCTCATACCCCTATGGCTACTGCATATAGATATCTTCCTCCAAATCCCCATGGAGAAAATTTGTTTTTAAATCTAAGTGTTCAAGATGAAAATATTCTATTGCCACAAGACTTAAAATAGTCCTAATTTAAGTCATTTTAACAATAGGATAAAATATTTAATCAAAATTTATACCTTTATTTTTTGCAAACCCCTTTAGAACAAGTCTAGCCTTGTACCTATTTTTTTATCCATTGTCTTCCTTCAACTTGTAAACCCATTTATTATGCAATGCTTTTTTTCCTATAGGCAACTGAACCAAATCGCAAGTCTGGTTATTTACCAAGGAATCCACTTCCTCTTTCATGCCTTCCTCCCACTTATTTTTGGTGTCTACCTGCATTGCCTCTTCATAACATTTTTGTTCACGGAAATCAGTCAACAATAAATAATACAATGGAGAGTATCATTCAAGGGGTCTACTTAGCCTGGTAGATATTCTAACAACACTTGAGGGAGTTTGAGGTACCTATTTCTTCTGTTCTTGTACATTTTTATTTTTTGGTTCCTTTGGAATTTATTTTTCAGATACCATCAAGCACCATGTATTATGGTTTTTCTTTTTCATGTTTCTTTCCCTACAACTAAACTTTGTACATGACCTTCTCATTGAATATGACATCTCTACTCCTAATGATTTTTTTATTTTCATAATCCCATAAGAGATAACCAAAATAATTAACACCATATCTGTAATGCCCCCTACCATACTGTAATGCCCCTTCACAGGGCCAGACAGGCGCTACTTCGCGGAATAACAATATCATACTTAATTATATATATATGACATGATTTAATCAAATGAAACACATTTAAACTCAGAGTAAACATAATGATTATTGTTATTATAAATAATCAATGGCATTAACATTATTCTGTATGCACAACAGAATACATGATAATTATAAATACACAGACATGTAGAAAAGTAATTAAAAATCATCATCTGGTACTTATCTTTGAAATGGTGGTAATTCCACCAACCAGGTGCAAGCCTTCCATGAACCTCCCATCCTTAGACCACACTGCTCATCAAGCTCAGTAGTGGGTCACCCTCGAGCTGGGAATAAGCTCCACCCCAAGGCAAGGAATCCTAGTTTAGGCTGAGGTTAGAGGGATAACACAGAGTCACAAGGAAGAAATTATCTCCCAGGAACCACTCATACTCACTACCCACAGAATCTCCTTGCCCACATGCCTGTTCCACCCCAATAGTATCCACCTTCTCTGTCACCTAGACAGTCCTTCGGTTGCTAACCTCCCTTTCCTTGTGTTTCAGCAACAGACTAGACTGGAAGTATCCGAGCTCTGTGGTAGCTACACCGTTCCTTCCAGGAGTTCTCTCCTTCCTCTATGCACTCTCTCACCTGGAGAGAGTCTCTCATAGGCCAAGAAACCTGTTCTTCCAACTTCAATCACCTCTCTCACCTGGAGAGAGTGTTGTACAAACTGGCCAACAAGCCACACACACTCCAGCATTGCATGGCCACAACAGCTAATGGGGAAAATAGACACGAGCTTTCCAACAGGCTCAGCAATGACATGATGGTCTCATGGTTATGTATTTGGAACAGAGGTTCCACACACAAGCTCGATCTATTCAGACAGAGGATGTATCAGCTTTCCAGTAATAAACATAAGCTATCCCCAAAAATCACACACAGACTTTTTCCCCCGGTTTCAGAATGGCACCAGGTATCTTACCAGGGTCGGATGGAATGTACAGTTTAGAAGATCGGATAACATGGAGGAGGAACCCCCATCATGGCTCATCTCAGTCATTTTATTTGCATGCGCCTGGGTTGACACTGTTACCCATGAAGCTGCATGTTTCCATCAGTGTGTGTTCCTGCCACCATTTGGAAGTCACATGTTAGTCCACAAGAACTTAGGATAAAAAAAAAATATTATTCACATGTCTTTTGGAATAATATTAAAATATCATTCCCAAGGACTTAAGCCCCTAGGCTCAACACTTAGCTCCTTTTTTCCACCTTCCAGCCCCTAATCCCTTGCCCACTCTGTGGAAGCTTAGTCCACCTTCACTCATTCATCGTGTCAGCCTGCACGTGGCGGTGTTTATATTTTCATTAATGTTGTAGATAGATACATGTACAAAATCAGGCTCTTGGCCTTTAACACTTAGGCTCTCTGGCCTGACAAAAACATAAGCCCACTAGCTTATATAAACTCAGCTCACCAGCCTATAAAACATATTTACAATTCATTGCATAAATAAGATTTACAATAGGGCTTGGCTTTGGGGACATTATAATTCCCCCTCCCCTTATTTCTGCACTATCCTCAGTGAAACTTCACACTACATTTTCAAGCTTTTCAAAATTTTCAAAAAGATGCGGGTACTCTACCCGCATAACATCTTCATGTTCCTATGTCATGTCCTCAGGACCATATCAGGTCTACTGGACCTTTACAAGATTTATAGCTTGATTCTAGAGCTGTTTGTTTTTCCTATCCAATATGCGCACATGATGCACTTGCAGGACACCTTATGGTTCCACCTGAATCACATTCTAATCGATAACATGATTAGCATCAAGTATATATTTATTAACCAGTGAAACATGAAACACATTATGTACAATCATAGATGTAGGTAATGCAAGCATGTATGCAACTGGCACAATCCTTTCCAGGATTTCAAATGGCCCACAAAATATTGCTACCAACTTGGCGCAACTTCCCAGCTTTAGGGAACTCTTATTAGCTTTTACTTTTAGGAAAACATGATCACCCACTTTGAATTATCTATGGGTTTTGTTCTTATTAGCATAACTTTTCTGCCTGTCCTGGGCAGCTTTCAAATTTTGCTTAATTCTTATCATGTGGTCCTCCATCTCCTTGAGCAACTTTGGCCCAACTACTCCTTTGTCAACTAGATTATCCCATCTCACTGGAGTTTTACACTTTCTTCCATAAAGTGCTTCAAATCGGCTCATCTTCAACGATGCATGAAACCCATTATTGTAGGTGAATTCTACCAAATGCAGGTAGTCTTCCCATATTGATGGTTTTTCCATCACATACATTCTCAACATGTCCTCTATTACTCTGTTCACCCTCTCAGTCTATCCATCAAACTCAGGATGATACGTTGTACTAAAGTTTAGATTCGTCCTGAATTCTTTGAATAGTCCTTTCCAGAAATTCAAGGTGAATTTCAGGTCCCTATCAGACACAATCGTCTTAGGAATTTCGTGCAAGCGTGCCACTTCTTTTAAGAAAATCTCAGCAACATCTGCTGCCTTGTGAGTGGTTTTCAGTGGAATAAAATGGGAAGCTTTTGTACGCTTGTCCACCACCACCATGATCGAATCATGCAGCTTGCTCGCTCTGGGAAATCCTGTAATAAAATCCATCGTCACCACTTCCCACTTCCACTTAGGAATGGGTAAAGACTACAACAACCCTGCTGGGTGCCTATGCTCAGCCTTAAATTTCTGGCACTCCATACATCTGATGATGTATTTAGTGATCTCTCACTTCATACCCGGCCAAAAATAATGGCTTTTTCCTATTGCCACAATCTTCTGATATCCAGGGTGTCCATCATAAGTCATGTTATGCATTTCTTTTATAATTTCTAGTTTCAATTACTAGACATTGGGTATATACACTCTGTTTTTATATAGAAGTAATCCATCATCTCCCCCGATGTAACTTTCCTTTCTATGTGGTCTTTCACTCTGTTGTAGCTTTGCTACAAAGTGTCTGTACTGCAAATCTGCATTAGAAGCTTCCAAAATCCTATCCTTAATATTAGTATTGTACATGCTAATGGCTAAAGCATGTAAGTCATGCACCATTTTTCTTAGTGCATCGGCCACCTTGTTTTCCTTTCCCTTGATATGCTTTATATCAAATTCGTATTCGCATAGAAATTCCAGCCACCTACTTTTTCTAGCATTTAAAGTCGGCTGATCAAACAAAAATTTAAGACCATTATGGTCTGTTCTCAACTTGAACCTCCTTCCCATGAGGTAATGTATCCATTTCCTCAGAGTGTGAATGATTACTGCCAGCTCCAAATCGTGAGTGGAATAATTCCTTTCATGCTCTTTCAGCTTCCTAGACTCATAACAGATTACAAATCCATCTTGGCTGAGAACTCCTCCCAACCCTTACCTACACGCATCTGTGCACACTACGAAATCCATATTTGGATATGAAATCCTCAGGATTGGATCGTTGGTTAACAACTACTTCAATCACTAGAAATTGTTCTCACACTCTTCAGTCCACTGAAACTTCTTCTCCTTCCTTTGCAAGGAAGTGATAGAGTGAGCTATCTTTGAGAACCCTGCTATAAACCTTCTGTAATAGCCCTCCAAACCCATAAAAGATCTAATTTCCACCACATTCCTTGGCGCTGACCATTCTCGTATGGCCTCAACCTTTTCAGGATCCACATCAATCCCTTCTTCTAGAATAATATGCCCCAAGTAATGGATCTATCTTTGATAAAATGAGAATTTTCTCAACTTGGCATACAATTGGTGTTCTCTCAACACTTGCAGCACCATTCTCAGGTGTTTCTAATGCTCTTCCTCTAACTTGGAATACACCAAAATGTCATCCAGGAAGACTATGACAAACTTGTCTAAATAGTTCCTGAATACACCATTCATCAAGCACATAAAAATAGCAGGTGTGTTTGACAGTCCAAACAACACCACTGTGAACTTGTAATGACCATACATTGTTCTAAAGGAGGTATTGTTTATGTCTTCATCCTTTATTCTCACCTGGTGATATCCGGATCTGATATCTATCTTTGAAAATGTTTTCACACCCTTCAATTGATCGAAAATATCGTCAATCCTCGACAGAGGATACTTGTTCTTGAAAATTACCTTGTTCAACTACTGGAAATCAATGCACAACCTCAATGTTTTGTCCTTCTTATTCACGAAAAGGACTGTGGCACCTCAAGGTGACACACTGGGTTGAATGTATCCCTCCTTTAGAATCTCTTCAAGCTGCAATTGCAACTCTTTCAGCTCTGGCGTACTCATTCTATAAGAAGCTTTCGAAACTGGAGCTACTCCAGGCATCAAATTGATAGAAAAATCAATGTCTCTCTTCGGAGGTAGTCTAGGTACCTCTTGAAATATGTCCTTGAACTCTATGAGTATCTCATGGTCTCCAATCCTTGAGACTACATCTCTGGGTGCTTCTTTCACACGGGCTACAAATAATTGACAACCCTTCCTATAGCACTTCTTTAGCTGCATGACTGAGATTTCTGTAATAGCCACAACTCTGGGAATTCCTTGGACTGTTTTATGATTTCCCTCCTCATCCAGGCATGTAAACTTCTTGTTACAACAGTCCAGAAGGGCATGGTGTTGGTCCAAAAAGTCCATCCCAATTAAGCAGTCATAAGAGCCTAAAGGTAGAATATTCAATTCAGCCTTAGTGCTCAATCCACCCATGTCTATAGAATGAGACTTGATCAACTCAGTGATATTCCTCTTGGTTCCTGTAGCCAACTGCACTAACCAAGAATTTTCATGTTTGCTTCTTGATAAATGAAAAATTTACACCACCCTAGGATCTACATAACTATGGCTAGCCCCTGAATCAATTAAAATAATAAATGGTCAGTTGTTAATCATACCTTCCACTTCAATCGTGTGCGATTGAAATTCATCTTGCTTGTTTTCCAGGGCTGCGTATATCCTTGGCATTCTGATGCCCATATCCTCCACTTTTTCAGCTTGCTGAATATTATAGACAGTTCTCATTTTATCTTTTCTGTGAGGGCAATCTCAGTACCTATGGTTTCCTTTACAGCCCCAAGACTCCATAGGTGGCGGTCTTGGCATCTGCTCACCCACTTTAGCCTTCCTGGGCTCTCTAAAAGATGACTGTCCCTGAGGATTGTTTCTGAAAAAGGGAGGCTTGTTTCCCTTCTGCCTCTATTCCTTCTTAAACCTCTTCTGGTCATCCCAAGCCTTCCAAAAGGTAGGCTTTTCTCTTTGTTGTTCATAGAAGCATTTTTCCCTTCTTATTATTTCTTCCATAGTCTTAGGATCATCATACTGAATCTTATCACCAATGGAAGGTGGTAGTCCACTCAGATACCTCTGAATCTTGACAACCTCATCTTTGATGAATGGAACATACTTCATTAGTTCCAAGAAGCTTCATTTGTATTCATCAATGGTCATGCTGTCTAGCTTGAGTTCAAAGAACTCCTTCATATTTCTATCATAGTATCTTTTAGTCAAGTATTTCTTCTTGAAATACCTCTTGAACTCCTTCCAAGTGATATCTTTCTCTCCGATGTGTTGCACTTGCACAAACTGATCCCACCACATGGATGCTTTTCCTTTTAGTTGATACATCGCAATTCTTCCTTCTACATGAGCAGAATAATTCTGCAGTTGGAAATATTTCTTCATGCCAAGAAACCATGTTTCAGAATCTTCCTCCTTCTTGTGTTCACCATCAAACATTGGAGGCTTGATCTTGTTCATCTCTCCTTTCAATTCATCCACTCCAGATATTCGTTTTTTTCTAGTAGGCGACAAGCTTGAACTACTGTTCGCTTCCTTGTTGGAATGCTTTGGGGAGTGACGGTGATGTCTGCTACCACTCCTCGATCTTCTTCTCCTCTCAAGGGTTTTTACACTTCTTGATCTTCTTGTGTCACTCTATTTTTCCAATTTCCTTTCTATTCTTTCTAGGCTCTTCAACATATTTAAGTTGAATTCACCCTGCTGATCCCTAACCCTCATGAGCTTTCAGCTATCAGCTTAGTGAGCTTGGGCATATCTCTACAATCTTTCAATGATTTTCATCATATGTCTTTCCTTATCCATTTATCTTTCATGCCCATTGGAGTTCAATACTTCAACTCCCAGGTTGACATCCCTTCCTTCTCTTTTGCTCTCTGAAATGGAGGCAATATGCACCTCTTCCATTTCTATACTCGGAGTAGATTCGTAGTTGTCCTGACACTTGTTGAACTCTACACACACAATGTGCAATCAACTGAAGTTTGTTAGGACCTTAAACCTTCAAGAAAACTTAGAACATTCATAAACCAATGTGAACAAGAAAAACATTTCGATTCCATTAAGTTTTATGAGCTCTGTTCGGCTCTACAAATTTTGAGACTTCGGAACTTCAGGGTCTCGGTCCACGAAGATCCAACAGTTAAATCCTCTATGGTTCTTTTGTCTTCGAAAATTTTGGAACTTCAGAACTTCGGGGTTTTGGTCCCTGGGGTTCTCACACTCACTTCCCTCTCCAACTCCCGACTCTCAAACTTCTGACCTCTCTCCCACTGGGCCCACAACATCATTGTCACCAACCAAGGTAGGGATTCTGGGACTTTGACATTTCAGGTTTTTGGGTCTTTAGTACCTGAGATTTCACGATGTAGTGACTCCCAAACCCTTGTCACTCCCACTCCCAAATTCTAAAATTTCGATGTAATTTATTCTCTGGGCCCATAGAACAGTTGTCGCCCTTAACCATGGTGGCGTGTGGCACATTCAGGAAGGTCCACGTCGCCTTCAGTGATGTCATCGGGTCCCACCACTCTCACTTGTCTTCTCGACTCGTTGGCACATGGTACACATCTATGCGCCCACGTTCATTCCAAGTTCAAACCAACGGTTAGACTTCTTCTCAGATCTACGACGCAGATCTTTTCGGCATTTCAGGGTTTCGAGCATCGAGAGTTCGTGTATCCACACATCTCAAAATTTTGTTTCCCGAAATCCTGAAATTACGATCTAATCCTCAACTTGATCCGATGGTCAATTCCTCTCTTACGATCTATGGTGTAGATCATTTCAGTATTTTGGGTTTCTCTATTTCGCAACTTGCGAAAACAAGGGTTCTTGCCCTTGGGTTTCCCTGGTGCCAAAATGTCATTCGAAAGCCACGTATTTCTGCCAATGGACAGTCCTGATGAATTCGGGATTTCACATATCGCAATTTTCACATTCTTGTGAAACTCCAAAGGGTTTTAATCCTTGTGCACATTTTCCAGATATGATAGTCATGAGGGTTCACCTTCCCTCCTGAACAGATCCTAAGGCTCCAATACTTCTAGTGTGGAGTCCTCTCTCCCTATGGCCATATACCATACCGGTTGTGATTTCATAACACCACTACACCTCCTGAGCTTTGTAAGCACGGTCAAGTAAATCCTTGACACTAGGGAGCATTCAAAGGTCCGAAATTGGTCCTCTAGACACAATTTCTCCTCAAACCCTCATCCCAAAGACCACTCAATTGGCCCATCTAGGCTCAACGTCGAAACCTTGGATCTGATACCATACTGTAACGACCCCTACCATACTGTAACGCCCCTTCATAGGGTCGGGTAGGCGCTACTTCATGGAATAACAATCTCATACTTAATTATATATATATGACATGCATTTAAGAAAATGAAACACATATAAATTCAGATTAAACATAAGAATTACTGCTATTATAAATAATCAATGGCATTAACATTATTCTGTATGCACAACAAAATACATGATCATTATAAATACATAGACATGCAGAAAAATAATTAAAAATCATCACCTGGTAATTATCTTTGAAATAGTGGTAATTCCACCAACTAGGTCCAAACCTTCCATGAACCTCCCAGCCTTAGACCACATTGCTCATCAAGCTCAACAGTGGGTCATCCCTTAGTTGGGACTAAGCTCCACCCCAAGGCAAGGAATCCTAGGTTAGGCTGAGGTTATAGGGATAAAACATAGTCACAAAGAAGGAATTCTCTCCCAGGAACCACTCATACTCACTGCCCACAAAATATCCTTCCCGACATGCCTGTTCCACCCCAGGAGTAAACACCTTCTCTATCACCTAGATAGTCCTTTGGTTTCTAACCTCCCTTGCCTTGGGTTTCAGCAACAGACCTGACTGGAAGTCTCTGAGCTTTGTGGTAGCTGCAGGGTTCCTTCCAGGATTTATCTCCTTCCTCTGTGCACTCTCTCACCTGGAGAGAGTCGCTCACAGGCCAAACAACCTATTATTCCAACTTCAATCACCTCTCTCACCTGGAGAGAGTGTTGTACAAATTGGCCGGCAAGCCACACACAGTCCAGCACTGCGTGTCCACAACAACCAATGGGGAAAATAGACACGTGCTTTCCAACAGGCTCATTAATGACAGGATGGTCTCACGGTTATGGCTTTGGGACAGAGATTCCACAGACAGGCTCGATTTTTTCAGACAGAGGATGTATCGGCTTTCTAGTAATCAACACAGGCTATCCCCGAAAACAACAAATAGAATTTTTCCCCCAGTTTCAGAATGGCGTCAGGTCTCTTACCTGGGTCGGATGGAATGTACAATTCATAAGATCAGGTAGCATGGAGGAGAAACCCCCATCACGGCTCATCTCAATTGTTTTATTTACATGCACCTGGGTTGACACTTGTCATCCATGAAGCTGCATGCTTCCATCAGCGTGTGTTCCTCCCACCATTTGGAAGTCACATGTCAGTCCACAAGAACTTAGCATAAAAAAAACATATTATTCACATGTCTTTTGGAATAATGTTAAAATATTATTCCCAAGGACTTAAGCCCCTAGACTTAGCCCCTTGTCTCAACACTTCGCCCCTTTTTCCCACCTTCCATCCCCTAGTCCCTTGCCCACTCTGTGGAATCTTAGTCTCCCTTCACTCATTCATCGTGTCGGCCTGCACGTGGCAGTGTTTATATTTTTATTAATGTTCTGGATAGATACATGTACAAAATCAATCTCTTGGCCTTCAACACTTAGGCTCTCTGACCTAACAATCACATAAGCCCACTAGCTTATATAAACTCGGCTCACCAGCCTATAAAACATATTTACAATTCATTTCATAAACAAGATTTACAATAGGGCTCGACTTTGGGGACATTAAAATATCCAATAAAGGTACACATCTTGTATTTTTCTTCAAGATTTGCTCTATTTTCTTTATTGATATGGACAAATGATTCACAACCGAAAGTCTTCAAAAAATAATAGTTTGAATTTTTACCTTTCCATGCCTCCTGTGGAATTCTACAATCCAAAGATCTTGAAGGTCCTTTATTTATTAAGTAAACATCAATATCTACAACATCTTCCCATAACTATAAGTGAAAACAAACATGCAATCTCATACTCCTTCATGCTCCATGATTGGCATGTTCATCCTTTTTGACACACCATTTTCTTGTGGTGTTCCTGGAACTGTCTTACCTCTACGAATCTCATGGTATGAACAATAATCATCATACTCCTTGTTGAAATATTCACCTCATTTTTTTGATCTGAGACACTTCAATATTTTTCCTATCTCATTCTCAACCAAAGATTTCCATTTCTTAAAAGTATCAAAAACATCAGATTTTTGTCGAATGCAATAAACACAAGTTTTTCTAGTTTCATCATCAACAAAAGTAACATAATAACAAGAGACACCAAGAGATGATATCTTAATTGGTCCCAATACATCTATATTCACAAGCTATAACCTTTCACTCTTCTTTTATTTTTCGACTCTGAGAAGTTCAACTCTCTTTTCTTTTCCATAAACAAAATTCTCACAGAAATGCAAATCAATTTTATTAAGATCTGGAAACAAATTTCTTTTGTGAGGTATACACATCCCCTTCGAACTCATGTGTCCAAGACTATGATGCCATGGTGTTGTATACACTCCTATAGAAGCTAAAGGGATAGAAGAGTCAGTATTACCGGTACATAAATACAATGTACCTATCTTCTCTCAATTTTCTGTCACCAAAGGATCATTGGTGATAGAAAATTGAGAG
>JASDQU010502238.1:60045-79548 GCA_032191745.1 Picea mariana | reverse complement strand
CTTCCTCTTGGCTACTCCATTTTGTTGCGAAGTGTAAGGTACTATGTGCAACAACTGTATACCTACCTCTAAACAAATGTTTTGGACATATTGGTTCACATATTCCCCCCTGTTAGCACTCAATTTTTCCAATATATTTTGAGAGCGTCTTCAATATATTTATGTTGAAATTATCAAAATCCCTTTGAGTGTTTGCCAATGTCCAAAGCTCAAATTCCCTAATCTTTCTTGACAAGTTCCTATTGATATCTTTGCCTAAGAAATCCTTTGGATTCATCCTCTTGACCTGCAAATAAATGGTTAGAAATCCTTATTGGAGTCTGTCAAATCTTTATGATAAGTTTGTTATAAAAACACTTTTATTATTAAATATATATACAATGTTTTTCTAAACTATTTTGTAGTTTATGAATTATGTTTATCATATATATTTATTTAATAAAACAAAATAAAAAAGGGTGCGTGCGCTTAAGTGTCTTACTTCTAAATTCCCTCAAACCTAAGCTTTATCACATATGCCAATTCCGAGTCATGTTGACATGTCATACCATCCTACATGCTAGCTGCGCATTCAACTCAAATTCAAGCCATAAATTAAGCCAACATTCCAACTGTTCGGTGCTCAACGAAATTGCAAATGCCTGATTTGCAAGATGCATGCGTAGGTGCCATGATGAGACATCAATGCAGTGTTGTTTAAAGATTCTACAGGTGTTGAAGAACTAAACATATCCATGATATATATGATTATGCTCCCCATTTCTTGCCCATTCCACCGTTTTCATGCATGGATGTGCAGAGTGCAGTTCGCTGCCAAATCTCTTGGGCGTTGCATTTTGTCCTGGGCACTATAAATTTTCTGGGCGCTACCTACTTTCCTGGGTGCTGTGTATTCCACAGTGTGTGGCCTAAATTCGCTACCGAATTTTTGGCAGAGACGAAATTTGCGCAGAGATACACTAGAATGGCACTACTTATTGGCACCTGGAATCAAGGAGTTCAAATTCATTAATCTTTTAGGTGGGTGATGATGTGGAGAATGGATGAGATAGTAGTTGGCAACATGATAACAATTTACCACCTCTATAGGACACTTGGAATGCAAAAGGAGGTGTATCAATGAAGATCAATGGAGGATGTATGCAATAAGTCAATCGGTGCCAGAACTTCAAAGTTCAAGGGGTTTTGTCGACTAGCACAGTCAGGCATTAAATTGGATCTGCCATTCAATATTCATGAATCCCTCAATTCTATGGTTTCCAGGGGCTTGCACTTGGTGAATAAATTAATCAGCCAAAATATATTTGTCATAGCAGAAGTAGCCTCCACATTAGTGGCAATGATGGTCTGATGGATGAAAAATGGGTCTCATTGGAGGTTGAAGTAGTACCACACCACAATCATACCACACCACAATCACTTCATTTGGTGGGAATCCATGTTGTTGAGATTATGCTGCCACAAAAATTTGTTGTGGGAGAATTGTTCAATTTTTCTGTCAGAACTTGGGAGATATATAAAGAGCACGTGACATTCCATTGCTGGAGTGGCTCAATATACCTGATACATCTTCACCTTAGCTTGAGAAGTGACAGCCTTGTGATGAGGTTCTGGAAACATGATGATGAATGTAAATGACACACATATAAAGGAGAGGCAGTGCTGGTTGTGTGAAACCTGGTGAATGATATTATTATTTAAGATGTGTGTATGATGTTTTTACAGAATATTAGTTTCCAAAGCTTCTGAACATATCATTGATGCTCTCTTTGCAGCTTGGAAACCTTGATGAATTCTCATCAAAGCATTGTAGTCACCTAAAGATGGTGGGTTTGATACTATGCAAAGTCACTACTTGCTCTGCACACGCTCAAGTTGGAGATGTTTCATTTTTGAAAACGCTACCTAAAATTTGCACACATACGCACAGTGGTGCTACCTAAATTCTGGCAGAAAACAAATTGTGCAAAGTTATTTTACTAGTTTTGAGTCATTAACTTGAACTTGGATTATGATCAAACGGGAAGGAATTTTTGAAAATTGGAGGAGGTTTTTGTTCATCACATACCCAATAACAAAAACCTCTCTCAGTTTTTAAAAATGTGCTATGGTCATAGAGTTATTTGACATATAAATGGTGCTATAGAACGTGCTGCTTAAACTCAGGTTTAAGACTGCTGAACTGACAAATTTTGACCAGTTGACTTCTAGGAGGATTTTCGGGGGAAATAAGATGAATTTTAAAAATCCAAAGGAGGTTATTGTCAATCATAGACCTAGGAACATTAACCTCTTTCATTTTTCACACAGGTGTCATGGATTGGGAGATTCAAAAGAATCTTTGAGCCCTATGTTTTCAGTTTTCGTGTTTTCCTGTTCGAGACATGTTTTTGTGACACCTGTTGTGGCCAGATGGAGATGAATTTAAAAAAAATGAGATATTTTTTTATTCATAACGATATTATATACAAAAAAAGTTTTCAGATTTTACACAACTGTTGAGAATTACAAGTGGCATTTTGAAGTCTATTTTTCAGAATTTCGCCTCCTGAAAAGCAAGAAATCAGTTAAAACCTGTCATTCTTTGTTTGTTACTGTTTCTATTTTGGGAAAGGGGTTGGAGTTCGAATTGGTGAGATGGAAAGGACCTATGGTGCTATATATTTCATGGCACAAGAGTATAATGGGTTCAGATGGTTGAGCAGAGGCTCCCAAATTGTAATTTTCTTTGACTAAGTAAACTGTTCTCTGGTTATTCAATGGACTTGAGAATTTTTGATTAGTAGAAGTCATTTTTTATTTACATCATCTTGTTACCTCTTATGATGAAGTATTCATGATTGGAGGATCCACATGAGTTTGTCATGGTTTTTTTATGATGAATTTTTGATTATAATGTTGCTGTGATGTTCTTTAGTTTGCTTTAAACTTTGAATTCAAGAGGATCTTGTATTTGAGTTTTTCTTTCTTGGGCTACTTGAAGACCTGATGTTAATAGCAGACCTTTACACCTCCCTCACTAAGTCTTCCTCCTTTTCATTTTTATTCCAATTCACTCACTGAATCTAATCAAGACCTCATTTGATTGTGCATGATTAACCCAGATTTATGAGTTAAAGCCTTATTATTCTGAGTCTTGTCCATTTGACCTTTTAAGAAACTCATTTACATTTACAAATATTTTGATGTTACCAAGCTCACCTGATTACTGTCTAGGGTGAATTTTGGAGTGATAACACCCCCCATTTTCTATGCGGAGGATTTTGATCTTTCTCCCAGACTGAGTCTCTGCATGTGCTTGAAGTCTTTGAGTTGCTCAAAAACCTCGGACTTCTTCTTGAGAAAATACACCCAAGTGTATCGTGAGAAATCATCAACAAATTTAATCACATACCTTGCTTTTCTAATGTATGGATGAGGAAAGGGTCCCACCATATCACTATGGATGATTTACAAAGGAGAGGAGGCCCTCCATGCCTTCCCTTTCTCAAAATTTTCCCAGGAACACATCCTTGACAAACTCCTTTGGAAAAATGTATGTTGGGTAAGCCAATTACCATATCCTATTTGTGTAGTTGCTACATGTATTTGAAGTTCATGTGGATGAATCTCTCATGCCATAATATACTAGTATCATCGACTTGTGTTAGTAGTAAAGCAAAATCAGATTCATAAATGAATTTACTGAACGTATACAAATGAGATTGGTGGTTTACCTAACTAAAAACAATCATGGAGTTATCATGCATATCATATATGGTTACATAATTAGGTGTGAATTACACCGTTTTTCCTGTACCAAAATGCATTATCTGATAAACATAGATCATATTCATGGAGATTTTTGGAACATGCAAGACATTCTCAAAACTTATGCATTGGATTTCTACTCTCCCTTGGCCAATGACCTCAACTGGGGTATCATCTCCCATGAGTATGGGAGGACCCGTGCATGGATAAATAGAAGATAAAAAATTCTCTATTGCTGCCATATGGTGGGATGTGCCTGAATATAAGATCCATGCATTAAGACAAGAGTAAATGGAAATCAATGCATGAGATTTACCTCATTTGGATTTATCTTCCGACTTCTTCTTAGATGCTTCGGGAATGTGATCCCCAAGGTTTTTCTTTTGAAGAGTCTGTGCCATCTGATCGATCTTTTCCTTCATGCATTTCGACTCAAGATGATAAATGCGGTTGTAGTAACCACATTTTGTCTTCCCTTTCTTTCCTTTTCCACCTTTAGAGCCCAAGGTATCATCGAAGGGTTTGGAGTGCCCTTCCCTCTTTGGCTCTGCATGTACCTTTCCCTTGCCTTTTTTTCTTGGTCTTCAAATTACATGCACTGCTGCTCTCATGCATAACTGCATGCACATTGAATCCCTTGATTATCCCCATCTTGATGATGTTGTATTATTCATGCATGAGGAATTCAATAAACTGATCTAATGTCAGGATTTTCCAGGTAGATCCTAAAGTGAATCTATTTGCATGGAAAGATGAGACAAAAACAACATAATCCAGACCAAGTTTTGATAGAGTAGAAAGGATCAACTCAGTTTCTTGAGTTGATTTTTCAACACTGCATCCCTTTAGATGAAGGAGGAGGGACTTGAACTTCATAAATAAATCCTGGATGTTATCAAAATTCCTTGGATTTTTAAGGAATTTAGCTTGATCTTGAGCATATGGCCTCTCATTTCGTCCTGTTTGCCAAAGAGATCCTTCAAATTTGTCCAAATCGCATTTGGTCTGGTACAACCTTCAATGTGAAATAGAAGCTCAGGGGACATAAAAACATAGAGGAGGCTGTAATCCATATCCATGCAGTTGATATACATGTTCTGCTCGACAACAGAAGTTGGCTTAATCTCTGTCACCATAGTAATCCGGTACAAGCCTCTGCATCTTAGTTGATGCAGAATTTTTAGCTTCCAATAGAAGTAGTTATGAGGCACAAGAACTATTGCTGTAAAGTAATCCATCTTTTCTGGCCGCATCTTCCTCATGTACCTGCAAATACAAATGCTTATGTGATTTCTCTAAGAAATCAAGACTTTGATACCATGTGAAGTTTTCACAACGAACCTAGTGTTGATGCCCAAAAGTGCAACATAGGGTACCTGCTTGCAAATGGTTGCAACACCTTATTACTTAATAATATTTAATAATATAATAATAGGTGGGACCCCTTGTGTGAGTTGTGTGACTATGATGAAGAGATGACACTTATGTTTTATGTACTTATGAGTTGGATGAGATACAAGCTCTACAGTTTATTTGATTTAAATCACTATCAAAATAATTGATTACAGGAAGTTATGGGCGAGGTGACTAAAGAGGAAATGATGTTGTCTTAATTATCTCTCACAAGTATTACTATGATGCATTTAGTTTGATGAAGGATCTACACTCCAGTTTTCAATTTACATATGGTATGTGGTATGGTGATTACCTTGATTTCATGCTACAAGCGTTGCACACATTGTTTAAATTGGAAGTCTAAAGGTTGGGACATAGTATCCCTAGCAAGTTTTTGATGTATGTTACATTGGGGTTTTGAAAGGGTTGGCACATTTGTAAGTTTGAAACATAGGCAAACTATGTTGTATTCGACTTGCATTATATTGATTTGGAGTTAGTGGTTGATGTGATGTATGGTTATCTTGATCGTACTGGCCATGGATGAATGTGTAAGTGTAGATATGACATGCAATAAATTCACGTCGCTCTAACCTACCTCGAGCCTGCCACCCTAGCCATTTTTGCAATTGATCCTTGTTAGTTGCTGCTGCTCCACTTTTCTCGACCGTGGAAGAGATATACAGGGTTGGTCGCATTTCCTTGGCAATTTTTACACATATGTATGGGGTTTCTTGCTGCTCCATCCATGGATATTTTACTCCGCTCTTTAATTAATTCAACAGTTGTCTCTTGAGTTTGCTCGTTGTATATGCATTTCCAAAGTTATGATATGTGGAAATTTTGACTGTGTATGGATTATTAACAAAGTTTTGGTCTCTGTGGCATTTGTATTTGAACTATTCACATAAAAAATGTGGGTGTTTCTTACTGTATGTAGTTGTTCGTTCTTTACCTATGGAAAGAGGCATCGTTTGGGAAATTCTTGGGCCTTACTTGCCTCTGGTTTTCATTTGAGATTCCTCTTTTTCCGACAAGAACGTTATCACTGTTCGTTACCTGTGGGTTATTTGGAAACTATTCCTGTCATTTAATTGTGTGTCTCTCTTGGCTATCATGCCCACACCCTTGTATCAGCTCTGTAAATGCAATGTGGAAATTTATGGTGGTATTAATGTTTTCGTGCTCCTTTTGGCCAAACCCTCAAACTTGGTCATCTCATCCTCCTATATCATATCACCATTGATAATTGTATATCAAACCCTATATTTGGAAAATATTGTGGAGGTGGCCAACCCAAAATTTAATAAATTCCCTGTTCGTGTTCTTTTTGGTCATGGGTTTTGTTGATTATTTACTGTGCGAAGTTAGAAAGAATGTTAAGCCCACTTATTTTTTTTTGTAATACAATCTGTCACGAGGAAACATTTGGGGTGATGGTAGCGTTGCAAAAATATTTTTAAAGGAGACGACTTGCTGTGTGTTTGATTCCATATGTAAATAATACCTTTATGTATGAATTATATACGCATTGAATGAGTCTTGCAAACCAGAATGAAAGGAAATTTGGAAGCATTGTTATTTGAAGTTTCAGTTGAAATAGTGTTATACAAAGAGATCCCTTTTGTGGACACCTCGTGGAACCCTGTAGTGATTCACAATGTACTGGTGTTAATATCGTGGACCACATTCTGTCCATTCCTCAACTGTTGGTTGTGATTATTGTGATGCTGTGTCTCCTTGACTCTGTTGTGCGCAAGATGTGTTATTACTGTTGAATGTTTATTGGAAAATAAATTATGAAATGGTTACTATGCAATGCAATTTCTAAATGCAAATGAGAAACCGTGAAGTGAAACCCCAATTCTGGATTTTTGGAAACAAAGCGTTGAATTTCAATTTTGAAACAGTAAAGGGTTTTGAATTTTAATTGATGTTGAAGATGACATTGTTTGATATATTAGAACAATATCCATGGGAGTTCCTTCCATTATACCATTTTACACAAAATATACTCCCCTCATTATCCCTATTACATTTTTTTTCACTCCCTATTCTTTGGTACTCATTTTTAAGAAAGGTCTGTATGGAAATGAAGAAGAAATGATGTGGAAGTTAATTGATGATTGGTATTTTGGGATATGTTTAGATACAAATTTGATTATTTTTTTTGATTGCTTGAACAATATTCATAAATATTCCCCCCTCCATGATATCACTTTACGCTAAATACAAGCCCTCCATACTCCCAATGACCCTATCAATTCCTTGTTCTCGTGGAAATTAATAAATGGAAGTTTTATGGATGGATTGAAAATGTATTGAAGTAAATTATAGAGCCAACTCTTGATTTATTTAAGTGGAGTTTCATGTATGGGTTATTAAGAACTCCACGATTGACTAATTATTGTTACAGGATGAGTTTTTCATTAGGGGAAGTAATGGCCGAAATAACAGAGGCAGGGGTAACTCGCATGGAGGCCATATGAGGCCTCAATTTTCTGTTCACTTTGATGCTGATCTGCAAGAGTTGAACCAAATTTTTCAAGATGGGTTCTTTAATTTGGTTGGTCATGGGATATTGCATCCTCGACCTGAAAGGCCCCCTTTTCAATAGCCTCACAATTTTCCCTGCATTCCCATTCCCCCACATGTGTTGATGCAACCTGAACCTCCCACAAAAGACGGTTCACAAGAAATTGTCAACCAGCCTGCTTCTCACCACCGTGGTTGGTCCACTGTCTCATTGGCACTACTGCCACCACCACCTCCAATTAATCCTAATGAAAAAATTTCCCATGCTGTTTCACCAGTGCAGTGTTCACATGCCAGCAAGAGATTGAAAACTGACGTCCCGAAACTTGTGCTAGATAACAGAAAAGCATCAGCTTCCCCCTCCAGTCCATCCACAAAATCTTCTAAATTTGTGTCTTCACGTCTCCACCTAAAATATTACTGCTCCCATGTGATCAACGAAATACAACCCCAAGGGTCTAACCAACCAAGGGATACCCCAACAAAGTCAAGAGGAGACAACCGTGAGAAGAGGAAATATGTCTCACACAACAAATATGGATTTTAATGATTTTTATGTGATTCAGTGATGAAGACAATGTTTCATGATTTTCAACATATTTTGGATAGCAATATTTATTTTTTATATTATTGTGAAACAGATGGATATATTATTTTTTGGGATATGGCTTAAATTTTACTGATATTTAAATATTCGACTTAAATGATATCCATGGGAGCTACAATGGTGTTATATGATCCAAATGATTAATTTTTTTATTTTATATTTGATGATTGGCAAAGAGAATGATGGGAGTCACAAGGGGTCCCACCTATTTAGTTATTATTAATTAGACCCTTATCTATATATATAATTAATTATTTCTCCCCAAACTAATTAGTTAAGTTAATTTGACCTAACTAAATAAAGTAGTTGAACTACCTCAACTTATTGAGAAAGAATAAAGGTTCAATGAGAGGAAGAGACAAGGGGAAAATAGAAGGGGAACTACAACACTAAAGTTTGCTCTCTAGTTAGTGAGATAACTTCAATTTTCATTCATTTCCGAGTTTCCTTGAAAGCCTAATCCTCTTGATGATAACAGGGTCTTATTGAAGGCAACAAGATTCAAAATTGAATCATACATTTCAACAACTTGTTTTAAAGGTGTTTGATTTATCCTTTATAGTTTGTGTATTCTTGTTTGTTTATGAATTAATTTTCATGGCTGATAAATAATATATTGCAGAGTCAAATGGTAGCATTTTGTGGCAAGCTGATCCAGATCATTAGTTTCAGTTTTATTTCACTATCAGGGTCTTTTTGTATGGTGCCCATCGGAGACTTCGAAATATGACTAAGGTCCATACCCTCGCAGGGGTTTGTAAAAGAGAAATATAGTTTTGTATCTCAGAATGAAATGAAATCAGATTATTGTTGTGTCTCATACATGTGTTTTCACGACTTGGTTCTTCCTTTCGATTTTGTCTCCATGTTTACTTCAATGTAAAATCTATAAACATTCACCTCTATTTGTTTAAATTTTTATTTTTACATTGTTACAAATATAAATCATAAAATCAACCTTAATCCTTTGTAATTGATACTTGTGGATTGAGTGAAAGTTTTGAGGCTATAAACTGCGGGTGACATTCCCAACTATATTGCCCTAGCCAGGAAAGATTTGAAAATGATTGAGTAAGGTATTCCATACCTTTTACTCAACATTTATTTGGCAACCATACCGGGGAGACCTTCCATATATCTCTGGTTGATTGTATTCACGATTATCTTTGAATCTTTCTGTTTTATTCGAATACTCTTTGACTGATTTTTCTCATGACAATACTTTCTACAAGGCAACCTTATATTAAAAATGGTCTTAAAGACCAGACTAGCATTGCCTTTAAATTATTCAATACTATTCTAGAAACTTCAAGTACCTGGGCTGAGCTTGAACGCTCTTGGGAAGTAGTTGAACAAGATATAAGTAACCATGAATGCTGGGAAGCCAGGCAAAGGCAGCCTAGAAATCAACAATAACCTCCCTTTTCCTAAGTCTTTGGTCTTCTTTTCCATGTCCTCAAATCCTTTCATTTCTAGAAGAAGAAGAGGATTGTCCCCTGAAGCTACTCCTATCATTGACATAGGAAGGATGAAAGCCATTTTCTCAACCCAAGAAATCACTCTAAGGAGGACTTTGTTTGATTCTTCCAGCTCAACTTTTTCACCCTTACCCATCACTTTCAAAATGACATCTGCGGGTGGTGCTAGCGGTGCTGGAGGTGCTTCATCATCCCAACCTTTAACCTCATTGGTAATTGGTAGTCTATATAGTCATCAAGTTCCTATCCAATCTGCTACCAACCTTGCTAAAGTTATAAAGAAATACACGATTTTTCAGTTTGAGGAAGATGCTATGACCACCCCATGGCATGTATCTTCTCTCTTGAATCTAGCACCTGCTACTCGTCTGTTACCCAAGTTTAAAGAGCATCTTCCTAAGTTCTCAGGGAATAATATTGTTTCTACAAACGAACACCTAGTGAAATTTTCTAATGCTTGTCATAATATTGGGGCTAACGATAACGATACATGCATGCACTTATTTCTCTTGATGGAACACACTTATCCGTTCCCCAGAATGGAAAGAATATTATAGTCCTAAGAGAAGGAGGAATTTCACCATACATAGAGAGAATTCCTCAACTGAATGTAAACTATCTTGAGGAAGACTTAGGAGTGTACTCTATCTTTGTTGATGAGGGTGACACTACTCTGGAACAAATTGATTTGGAATATGGTATGTGGCACATGCATTTCAATGTCTCATGCTCGAACAAAGATAATGAAGCTGGCATTATCTTATATTCACCTATATGTAAAATTCAAAAATTTTCTTATAGGTTAGATTTTGATTGCCTGAACAATGTCACTGAGTTTGAAGCCTTATTGCTAGGCATCGAAAATGCTTATAACCTCGGTTGCGGCCACCTTACAGTTTTTGGCGATTCTGAACTTGTTGTGAACCTTGTGTGTAAAATATATTCTCCTAGCAATAAGTTGATGAAACACTATACCCAAGATGTTTGGATGCTTATCTAGAACCTGTTATCATTTAACATCACTCATGTTAAGAGGGAACTTAATTCAATTTATGATAGGTTAGTTGTATTTGCGACATCTCCTACTCGACAACTTATACCTCAAAGGCCTGATTGTACATTTGAATCTTTATATCGTCCTCACATTCTTGATAATGTTGAATCATGGTAGGTTTTCCCTAATGATGAAGGCATATTTGATTTCATACAAAATGAACCATTTAAGCCCAAGGAAATCATATCTATGGAAGGCAACAAATTTCCAAAAGGCTTGAATCCTCTTGAGAGTTCATTTTCGTCGAGTGATGTAGGCAACAAAGAGATACAAAAGGAAGAGGAGTAAAAAAGGCAAGTGGGTGATACCATTTCCTTGAACCTTGAGACATCCAAATCTCCAAAGATGGTTAAACTAGGTGCCCAATGTTCCAACGAAGAAAAGGTGAAATTCACAGAACTACTTCATTTAGCTCAACAACCTGATTTTGAAGCCTTATTGCTAGGCATCGAAAATGCTTATAACCTCGGTTGCGGCCACCTTATAGTTTTTGGCGATTCTGAAATTGTTGTGAACCTTGTGTGTAAAATATATTCTCCTAGCAATAAGTTGATGAAACACTATACCCAAGATGTTTGGATGCTTATCTAGAACCTGTTATCATTTAACATCACTCATGTTAAGAGGGAACTTAATTCAATTTATGATAGGTTAGCTATATTTGCGACATCTCCTACTCGACAACTTCTACCTCAAAGGCCTGATTGTACATTTGAATCTTTATATCGTCCTCACATTCTTGATAATGTTGAATCATGGTAGGTTTTCCCTAATGATGAAGGCATATTTGATTTCATACAAAATGAACCATTTAAGTCCAAGGAAATCATATCTATGGAAGGCAATAGATTTCCAAAAGGCTTGACTCCTCTTGAGAGTTCATTTTCATCGAGTGATGTAGGAAAAAAAGAGAAACAAAAGGAAGAGGAGTCAAAAAGGCAAGTGGGTGATACCATTTCCTTGAACCTTGGGACATCCAAATATCCAAAGATGGTTAAACTAGGTGCCCAATGTTCCAACGAAGAAAAGGCGAAATTCACAGAACTACTACATGAATTTCAAGATGTTTTTGCATGGTCATATGAGGATATTCGTGGTTTTGATCCTGCTCTCATACATCATTCCATTCCTATCAAGGAAGGGATAAAATCAGTTAAGAAAAAACAAAGACCCATTAACCCTGCGCTAAAAGCTACTATTAGAAAGGAGCTGGAAATTTTTTTGAAGGCTGGTATAATATTCCCAGTTAAATATTCTGAGTGGGTTTCAAATTTAGTTCCTGTTAGGAAGATAACTGGTCAGATTCAATTATGCGTTGATTTTCATGCATTGAATAGAGAAAGTGTTAAAGACCATTTTCCTTTCCCTAATATCGAAATGATTTTGCAACAGGTTGCAGGGTCATAAATGATGTCCTTACTTGATGGTTTTTCTGGATATAAGCAAATCAAGGTAAAAAGGAATGATAGATACAAAACCACCTTTACTACATGCTGGGGAAAATTTGCTTATGAATGCATGCTTTTTGGCTTGTCTAATGCAGGTTCCACTTTCCAAAGAGCTATGCAAATAGATTTTGATGATTTGATTGGTAAAATTATCCAAGTATATATTGATGATTTGACTGTTTCTTTGAAGAATCGATTAGATCATTTTGGTCATCTTAGAAAAGTTCTTATGCGATGCAAAAAATTTGACATTTCTTTAAATCCTTCTAATTATATTTTTGGTGTCACCAAGAGAAATCTCCTTGGACATATCATCTATGATTAAGGAATAAGCATAAATACCGAAAGGATTATTTCTATTCCGAACCTTCCTACCCCCACTTCCAAAAAGTAGGTTCAAGCCTTTATGGGCATTATCAACTTTGTCCGCAGGTTTGTTCCTAATTTTGCTTTAATGGTTAAACCGATACATAATATTCTAAGCAGGATCACTCTTTTTCTTGGACATACGATGTCGAAAAATATTTCATTAGGATTAAGAAGGAAATCAGTTCCGCACCAGTTCTTGCGAGACCATACTTTGAGAAATATTTTATCATATACACTAATGCCACTGAGGAAGCAATTTTTGTTGTTCTCTTACAATGTGATGACCATAATAACAAAAAAATTGTAGCTTATATGAGCCAAAGTTTAGAAGACAATGAATTCAAGTACTCTTATATTGAGAAACATGCCTTTTCTCTTGTTAAAGCTGTAGAGAAATTTCGCCACTTTATTCTAGGCAAGAATACACAGGTAAAAGTCCTTTTGTCTGCAATCAAGTTTCTGCTTTCACAAACTTATATTTCAGGAAAACTTGCATATTGGCTTGCCAAGATTCAGGAGCATGATTTAATGATCATGAATTCAAAAACAATCAAGGGACGAGACCTAGCCCTTCACTTAGCTCAACAACCTGAACCAAGTGAATAAATTGACGATCAGGATAATCCTCTTTCAACACTGTTTTATATTGAGAATCAAACCCTTTCTATTGTTGAACACCCTTGGTATAAAACTATGGTGTATTACTTGCAGTATAAGAAATTATTGTATGACTTATATCCTCATCAAAAGAGGAGACTCCGCCTTGAATCTTATCAGTATATTATTTTAGGAGAATTTTTGTTTAGAAGGTCTGATGATGGTATATTACTTCGATGTGTAAACGATAAGGAAGCACATTTCATTCACGTGGGTGGCCACTTTTCTGCTAAAGCTATTGCTTTTAAAATCATCAAAAATGCTTATTATTGGCCCTCAATTTTTCGAGATTCTTATAAATTCGCAAGATCTTGTGACAAATGCCAAAAATTTGTTGGGAAAGAACATCTTTCTGCTATGCCTTTGGAAGTGATTCCTCCAGATTTTCCTTTTTCTAAATGGGGCTTGGAATTTATTGGTCCTATTAATCCCCCATCTTCTACAGGGTATATTTTCATTTTGACAGCCATTGATTGTTTCACCAAGTGGAATGAAGCTGTCTCTCTTAGGCGTTTACAAGATGAACATGTAATTTCTTTCCTAGAAACTAATATCTTCTCCAGATTTGACATTCCTTTAGAGATTATTACAGACAATGGTCCAACTTTAATTTCCACAAAATTGGCCCAATTTTTAGCTAAGTTCAGAGTCAAACATATCACTTCATCAACTTATTACCCGCAAGGAAATGGGTAAGCCGAGTCTACTAACAAGAATTTGGTTAGGATCATAAAGAGGCTCATCGAAGATAAACCTCGATAATGGCACACCCTCCTCACTTACTCCCTTTGGGAAGATCACACTGCCACCAAGGTAAGCACAGGTTGCACTCCGTTTCAGCTGGTTTATGGCCAAGAAGACATTCTTCGTACTGAGTTGGAACTCGCGTCTCTAAGGCTGATGCTACAGATTAAAGAATTAAATTCTTGCAATGTACCTCAAAGGATAAATGCACTATTAGCCCTAGAAGAACAAATAAATTTTTCCTTGGAAAATATAAAGAGAAGACAACAAACTGTAAATAAGTACTTTAACAAACACGCGAAAGCTGTCAAATTTAAGGTGAATGAGAAAGTCTTACTTTGGGACTTAGCCCATGCCGACAGAGGAAGGCATTCGAAATTTCAGAAATTATGGCTAGGTCCTTTCAAAATCACTTTTGTCCTAGGTACAAACTCTTATCTTATAAAATATTTGGAAGAGCGATTGTTTTCTTATAGTACCAATAGTTTCCACTTGAAGCATTATGTGGAACCATCTTGATTACTAAAATTCCATATTGGAATCACTGCTGTACATAGTTTTTTGTTTCACTGTTTTATTTTGCTTTGTTCAATTGACTTTTCAGTTTCTGTTGTTTCATTTTCTGCTATTTTGTTTTGATGTTTATTAGGAATAAATTTTGGATCAATTTACCACAACAATGCCATTTTGTAATTATTGTTTATCAATAAAAATAAAGTTTACACAACTGTCACGATGTCCTCAATTTATACATCGATAAACTACTTTTTGCTTTCAGTAAATGCTGTTAGATAAATGATTTGGTATTCTTCTCTATTTTCTGCTATCCCTTTCTTTCCTCCATCCTGAGATTCAAAAGAGCATATAAAAAAATTTCTCCTTAACACGAAGAAACACTTTTTACTGTGACTGATCAAATGTTATGCATGCAGGACCAAATCACCTCATATGTACTGTTAGCACTCTGTAAATTTTGTTCGACTGGATAGACAAATGATAGAGGTAACTATTTCAACCAGCTTTAGAGCTGAGGCACTAGCCGACTCAACTCAGAGAGGGCTCTCTCATGTCACATGATATAGCTATGGAAAATCGGTGGCTAGATTTTGTTTGTTTAGGGGTTTTTAATAAAAAGATTGGAAAAAAGAAGATAACACATTATCAAACTTGAGAACTATTCAGAGGAAAAGGATAAATCAAGTAGTAAGTCTGAGTTTATATCTGAAAAATTTTCATGACATCAAAAGAAAAAGAAACACATAACTACATCAGAGCATTACAGAAATGAATTTTGACTAAGTTAAGAAGAGAGAAACATAGTCTAAGTTGCTAAGACAAGAGCATTAAATAATGAATTATGGGCCTCTAAATCTCCAATTTAGACAGAAGGAAATGTGAATGAATTATATGCTTACAGAAAATACGTACTATGAGGGGAAAAACAAGACTCATATCACTGCCAGTTAGAATATTTTCATAAACAATCCAAAGTCTGCCTCTGCATTTATATATTCATTCTAGCCCCAAAATTTACAAAAGTTTTCTTGCATAGAGGGAAGACTCCTCTTTCTCCATATCTTTCTATATCCTCGAGATAACATATATAGAGGGATTTCTTGTGGAATTCAAAATGTTTAAACTTCTCGTAATTCTAAAATTAGAGATGAGTTACAAGAAGGAATGATTTATAATAACCGTTATCCTATTTTAAAGGGACCGTTAGGAATAGGTTCATCATATCTATGCCCATTTCTTCGACCACCATCTGTCCAAAACATGTTGAGATGTACTTATTCCAGTCTGATAATTTATTTCAGCTCAACAATTTATTCCAGTATGAGAGTGACCAACCAGGTTGGTTGATTCTCCCTAATGCTTTCAATCGTTTTGGCTATGTTTTCTGTCTTCTGCCGTTTGCTCCATTTCTTTTTCACAGCTGGCCTATTGATGATTAGGTCCTTCATGATGGGATTTAACCTAACCTCTAATCCTGGGTCTATAATAGGTTCCGTATGGAATTTAGTTTCTAATATGCGTGCAATTTCCCTTTCCTTCTTACTAGTAGATAAACCCGCCATGTTACTTGAATGACCTGTTTGACTGGATAAGGCTCGATTGGCCTTGTCCATCTATCCCAGTATCATGGACACCAAGATGTTCCTTTCAGAAATTTAGAGAGTCAATCTTACGGATCATATGATACCCTCATACTTGAGAATTGGTAATTATAGAGTTCCAATCATGAATCACTGACATAGTCACTTACAGGTACGTTGGTTTACCACGCTTGGCTAATCCATTTCAAATGATTATCTTTCAAGTTTGTTATATGGCTGTGTTCACCTAACATCATACAGTTGTGAAGTACCAAATGAGTGAAATGGGGTGATTCTGACCACCCGTCGCCCACCCCATGAGTGGTTGATTTGACATATTGAAACATGTGACATCGGGGCTTTGACGAAAGTGGTTTCAGGCAAACCACCTTTTGCCTCGATGTATCTCTGGAAGCGTTGCGCGTCCATTTTAAAAGCCATAATGGTTTTCCCCGGTCCGCCCTTACATGATTAAGTCCCATGCAAGTTCACCGGTCGATATGGGCCCCAGCCATTGATCTGGGCTGTTTTACAATCAATGGTCTGTCGAGTTATGCCTTTTGTGCCTCCGCTATATTTGTCCATACACTGCTAGATATGTCCTGGTCCTTTAAATTATTAATTCTCCAAATTATCAAGCTTCCGCGACAATGTAGCTCTTGCTAAATTTCTGAGACTTGGATCCTGTCTGAATTTTTTTATGGTTATAACATAGGCTCCAACTGGGGATGCTATCCTCCCTGTGAGGTAGCAAAGAACTCGTAGACCCGGTGCCTGATCCATTGGAATGATCCCAAAACAAATGTGTGTACCCTTCTCCTACCATATCACTAGTGTCTGCTGAAGTCCAGACTTTGTACGCCGCTCTCAACTGGATACTGAACACTGAATGTACTGCTGAAATTGACTATACACAATACTGGAAATATAAACTGAAAAATGCTTGTCAAACAAGCTTATTCGTACATTCCTACCTACCCTAAAGTTCTGAAATGAATACTTAATCAAGTGATGCTAAAGTGCCAATGCAACCAATCAAGCAATTGGCTTTCTGATTTTTCTCTGCTCACATCTTTCTTAAGAAGGCAGACAAATGTAAAAGATGGTAGCTGAAAACAAAATTTGAATCCAAAATCTGAGTTTATGAATGAAACGAACTCCTCCTTCACTGATGACTCTAATAGGATGGCCACCGGATCTTGAAAACCATGAAAAATCATTTCTTCTTTGTGATCAAAAACAAAAATACAAGACTCTTTCGTAAGTGTTTGTTGTTCTTGCTCTATTTCTTCTGTTTTGAGAACATTTTCAAATGAAATGGAAGCAATGGGTTTGTCTACTTCTCCATTCATCTCAAGAAAAACATTCATACATTCTTCAAATATGAAAGCCATATTATGTGCATCAAGGCTATCCTTTTGTTCATCAAACAATTCTGATTTGGTTTCATTAAACTTCTGGAAATTTGTTTGAGGGCTGCCATTTTGAATTTCAAATGAATTAATAGAAATAAGTTCTTGCTCATAATATTCTTGCAAATGCGAAAAGTTGACATCATTAACTATGTCATAGTCTAGAGTCCTCATGGATGTATTTTCAAAATCCTTGCCTGTGTCTATGCTATTTAGAAATTGAACTAGTACATCATTCTCATGGGAAGAAAGGAAACCTTGAAATAGCTTGTCTTGCTGCTAATATTGTTGAACATCTGCATTAGTTCCGGGAGAAAGGAAAAGACCTTTGATAAAAATTTCTTGATCGACTTCTTATTTAATCTGATGATTAAGAACAGATTGGAATTCTGAACTGAAATACCCTTCTAAGTAATGACTGTGAAATGCATGTGAGTGTAGTTGGTGTTCTTCAATGATGACAACCTTTTCATGTAAAACAATGCTACTGAGAATATAGTCAGAACTCCCTATTTTTTTTGAAATTTCATGATTTTCTCTTAACCATTCAAAGGAAGAAAAAAATAAGGGGAGAGAGTTTTATCTGTAAGCCCACTGCTTTCTTCACTTTCAATGCCATGCTTGGACGTTCTCTGATTTGAAACACTACAGAAATTTTGCTTTAATAATTTGAATGAGGGAAAAGACAATGGCAAGGTTTTGTTCCTTGATTCGAAACTTTCTTCATTTTTTCCAGTATCATCATAGGTACATTTTTCCATCTCTTTGGGTTTCTAGACATGCTCACTTTCCGTTTTGTCTTCGACCAATGACTGTATTTCTGAATTCACAAGGTCTTCCTTAAAACAAAGAATAGGGTCATCAAGTGTCTGAGAAGAGTACTCCAATATCTTGTCAATCTGTTTCGTTGGTTTGGTGTGACTTTGCATCAACACAAATTAGTTTTCCTCAACAATAATCTAAGAATTCTTTTTCAACAATTTGAATGTAGTAAAGCACAAGGGTAGAAAATTCTCTTCAGTTGATCTAATATTTTTCTCCTCACTGCACTGCCGAAAAAGAAAGTCTTCAATATCATGATCATCTTCATATTTGTCATATACAGGCAGATCACTGACATATGAAAGGTCATCTAACAAGAACAAACTTGGAATATCAACCTGTTCTTTAACAAACTGATTTGTACACCCATCCTCTTGATTATCTATAAATGAATACATGAAATAATCAACCTCTTGCTTATCATGGGATGGCTCAGAAGCTAAAACAACACCTCTTCTTTTAACAAGTGGAATATAATTTTTAGCAGAATCATAAGCATTTGAAACTTCAAGAGGGCCCATGATATTGTCAATTCTATGCTCAAGATTCCAATCAATTATTTTCTGTTCATATTCACTTTCATGTTCTTGAGCATCCAATCCCTCCTTTTGGATCTATTTACATGCCTAGATTTTGTGTTGAATATCCTGGGCATCATTAAACATTTGCTGTAAGGACTTAGGTCTTCTTTCCATCAGGAGGAAAGACAAATTTGGATGAAGAGTTGTTGTATAATGGAGTATGGCAACAACTTCAATGGGTTGAATCTCTTCAGGCAATTTGTGGTAAATATTGGAAAACCTTCTACTGAATATAGAGATAGTTTTGTTTCTCTGCCATTTCAAGGCATAGAACTCTGCAAGTTGTAGCTCCAAAGATTTCTTCTTGCCCCAAAACCTTAAAAAAACATTCTTCAATTCCTCCCATGAGCTAATTGTATTTGGCTGCAAATGTCTAAACTAGTCTTTGGTGTCCCATTTCAAGGATTGAGAGAAAGCCCTCATACAAACATCATCATGGTCAATCTCAAACAACTTTATAACATGCTCAAACCCTTGGATGTGTTTTTCAGTTGAGATGACATCAGGCTCCCCATGAAACACTGACATGTATTTATAGTGCTCAGGAGGAAAATC
>JASDQU010502238.1:45634-59945 GCA_032191745.1 Picea mariana | reverse complement strand
GATGGATTTTTTTTTATCAAAATCAGTGATACAGTGAGGATATGCATGTACAAATTTAAGAGGAGGATATACAATTTCAAGATTCTCATGATCATCATTGGAATGCAGTAGGTAAAGAAAAAATTGTTTGGCATATTCAAGGAAGGAGCAATGGTAACTTATAATAAATAATAAAATGCTTTAGAGGAGATTCCATTTTAAGTACCTGTTTTCTTCCATGATGCGTTTTCATACCTATGACAAGGCATCTCATCTTCTAGTGGAGTCTCTGAATTGCATTTGAAATTTGAGTGAAGTCGCCAATAACGTTTTGGGATCTGGATTCTGCATTGAGAGTGGAGTCACCAGTGAAACTTCAAATTTCTGGATTCTTCTACCAGTGCAATCACCTTCAAACTTATTTTTTGATGTGCGGAGTTGCCAGAGTAGGAAGACAACCAATATTTACCTAAGTGTCCACTGCTCTCAGACCTTAGAACTCAACCATGTCATTCTCTCCCAGGGAAAATTTTTCAATTCGTCCCCGACAACGGCGCCAGAATGTTAGCACTCTGTAAATTTTGTCCGGCTGAATAGACAAACGACAGAGGTAACTGTTTCAACCAGCTTTAGAGCTGAGGCATTAGCCGGCTCGAATTAGAGAGGGATCTCTCATGTCACATGATATAGCTATGGAAAATCGGTGGCTATATTTGGTTTGCTTGGGGGTTTTTAATAAAAAGATTGGAAAAAAGAAGATAACATTTGGGCTATGGGTTCTGGAATAAATAGAACACATTATCAAACCTGAGAACTGTTCAGAGGAAAAACCTAAATTAGGCAATAAGTATGAGTTTATATCTGACAATTTTGCATGACATTAGAAGAAAAAGAAACACATAACTACATCAGAGCATTACAGAAATGAATTCTGACTAAGTTAAGAAGAGAGAAACATAGTCTAAGTTGCTAAGCCAAGAGCATCAAATAATGAATTCTAGGCCTCTAAATATCCAATTTAGACAAAAGGAAATGTGAATGAATTATATGCTTACAGGAAATACATACTATGAGGGGAAAAACAAGACTCATATCACTGCCAGTTAGAATTTTTTCATAAACAATCCAAAATCTGCCTCTGCATTTATATATTCATTCTAGCCCCAAAATTTACAAAAGTTTTCTTGCATAGAGGGCAAGCTCCTCTTTCTCCATATATTTCTATATCCTCGAGATAATATATATAGAGGTATTTCTTGTGGAATTCAAAACGTTCATACTTCTCGTAATTCTAAAATTAGAGATGAGTTACAATAAGGAATGGTTTATAATAACCGTTATCCTATTTTAAAGGGACCGTTAAGAACATGTTCATCATATATATGACCTTTTCTTCAACCGCCATCTGTCCAAAACATGCTGAGATGTACTCATTCTAGTCTGAGAATTTATTTCAGCTCAACGATTTCCTTCTTTAGAGTGACCAACTAGGCTGGTTGATTCTCCCCAATGCTTTCAATCGTTTCGGTTGTGTTTTCTGTCTTCTACCGTTTGCTCCATTTCTTTTTCACAGCTAGCCTATTGATGATTAGGTCCTTCATGATGAGATTTAGCCTAACCTCTAATCCAGGGTCTATAATAGGTTCCGTATGGAATTTAGTTGCTAATATGCGTGCAATTTCCCTTTCCTTCTTACTAGTAGATAAATCCACCATGTTACTTGAATGGCCTATTTGACTGGATATGGCTCGATTGGCCTTGTCCATCTATCCCAGTAACATGGACACCAAGATGTTCCTTTAGGAAATTTAGAGAGTCAATCTTATGGATGGGATGATACCCTCATACTTGAGAGTTGATAGTTATAGAGTTCCAATCATGAATCACTGACATAGTCACTTACAGGTACGTTGGTTTACCACGCTTGGCTAATCCATTTCAAATGATTAGCTTTCAATTTCTTTATATGGTGGCGTTCACCTGACATCATACGACTGTGAAGTACCAAACGAGTGAAACATGGTGATTCTGACCAGCCGTCACCCGCCCCATGAGTGGTTGATTTGACATATTGAAACATGTGACATCCGAGATTTGGCGAAAGTGGTTTCAGGCAAACCTCCTTTCACCCCGATGTATCTCTGCTGGTGCCGCACGTCCATGTTAAAAACCATAATTTTTTTCCCTGGTCCACCCTTACATGATTAAGTCCCGTGCAAGTTCACCGCCCGATATGGGCCCCAGCCGTTGATCTGGGCCATTTTACAATCGACGGTTTGTCGACTTATGCCTTTTGTGTCTCCGCTATATTTGTCCATATACTGCCAGATATGTCCTGGTCCTCTAAATTATTAATTCTCCAAACTATCAAGATTCCACTACGATGTAGCTCTTGCTAAATTTCCGAGACTTGGATCCTGTTTGAAAATTGTTATGGTGATAACATGTACCACTTTTCATGAGTTATTCCCAAAATCCCATCTCATTAATTCCCTTAAACCATCTTTTTCCCCCTGTTACATACTCATTCTGGTCAATAATTCTTTGATCTATGTTCACCAATCTGCGAAACCAGACATTCTGAGTTCTAAATATGTTGGAAACATATTTTCTTGTGGAGTCTCTAGTTTGTTTACGCCCAAAATAAAAACATAGGGTACCTACTTGCAAATGGTTGCAATGCCTTATTATTTAATTATATTTAATAATATACTAATAGGTGGGACCCCTTGTGTGACTATGATGAAGAGACAAAACTTATGTTTTATGTTCTTATGAGTTGGATGAGATACGAGATCTACAGTTTATTTGCTTTAAATCGCTATCAAAATAATTGATTACAGGATGTTATGGGCGAGGTGACTAAAGAGGAAATGATGTTGTCTTAATTTTCTCTCACAAGTATTACTATGCTGCATTTAGTTTGATGAAGGATCTACACTCCAGTTTTCAATTTAAATATGGTATGTGGTATGGTAATTACCTTGATTTCATGCTACAAGGGTTGCGCACATTGTTTAAATTGGAAGTCTAAAGTTTGGGACATAGTATCCCTACCAAGTTTTTGATGTATGTTACATTGGGGTTTTGAAAGGGTTGGCGCATTTGTGAGTTTGATACATAGGCAAACTATGGTGTATTCGACTTGCATTAAATTGATTTGGAGTTAGTGGTTGATGTGATGTATGGTTAGCTTTCTCTTACTCGCCATGGATGAATGTGTAAGTGTAGATACGACGTGTAGTAAATGCACGTTGCTCTAACCTACCTCGAGCCGGCCACCCTAGACATTTTTTCATTTTCTCCTTGTTAGTTGCTACTGCTCCACTTTGCTCGGTCGTGGAAGAGATATACGAGCTTGGTCGACTCTCCTTGGCAATTTTTACACACAGGTATGGGGTTTCTTGCTGCTCCATCGATGAATATTTTTCTCTGCTCTTTAATTAAGTCAACAATTGGCTCTTGAGTTTGCTCTCCATCTGTGCATTTCCAAAGTTATGATATGTGGAAATTTTGACTGTGTATGGATTATTAGCGAAGTTTTGGTCTCCGCGGAATTTGTATTTGAACTATTCGCATAAAAAATGTGGGTGTTTCTTATTGTATGTAGTTGCTCGTGCTTTACCTGTGGAAATATGTATCGTTTGGGAAATTCCCGGGCCTGCCTTGCCTCTGGTTTTCATTTGAGATTCCTCTTTGTCTGACAAGAACGTTATCACTGTTCGTTACTTGTGGGTTATTTGGAAACTATTCCTATCATTTAATTTTGTGGCTCTCGTGGATATCGTGCCCACACCCTTGTATCAACTCTGTAAATGCGAATGTGGAAATTTATGGTGGTATTAATATTTTCGTGCTCCTTTTGGCCAAAACCTCAAACATGGTCAACKYGTYCTCCTATATCRCATTACTGTTGATAATTGTATATAAAACCCTGTATTTGGAAAATATTGTGGAGGTGGCCAACCCAAAATTTAATAAATTCCATGTTCGTGCTATTTTTGGTCATGGGTTTTGTTGTTTATTTACTGTGCGAAGTTAGAAAGAATGTTAAGCCCACTCATTTGTTTTTTTAATAGAGTCTGTCACGAGGAAATATTTGGGGTGATGGTAGCGTTACAAAAATATTTTTAAAGGATACGACTTGCTGTGTGTTTGATTCCATATGTAAAGAATACCTCTGTGTATGAATTATATATGCATTGAATGAGTCTTGCAAACCAGAATGAAAGGGAAATTTGGAAGCATGGTTATTTAAAGTTTCAGTTGAAATAGTGTTATACACAAGGATCCATTTTGTGGCCACCTCATGGAACCTTGTAGTGATTTAAAATGTAATGGTGTTAATATCGTGGACCACAGTCTGTCCATTCCTCGATTGTTGGTTGTGATTATTGTGACGCCGTGTCTCCTTGACTTTGTTGTGCACAAGCTCTAATATTACTGTTGAATGTTTATTGGGAAATAAATTATGAAATGATTACCGTGCAATGCAATTTCTAAATGAAAATTAGAAGCTTTGAAGCGAAACCCCAGTTCTGGATTTTTGGAAATAGAGTGTTGAATTTCAATTTTGAAATAGTAAAGGGTTTTGAATTTTAATTGATGTTGAAGATGACATTGTTTGATATATTACAAAAATATCCATGGGAGTCCCTTCCATTATACCATTTTACGCAAAATGTACTCCCCTCATTATCCCAATTACATTTTTTTTCACTCTCTGTTCTCTGGTACTCATTTTTATGAAAGGTCTATATAGAAATGAAGAAGAAATGACGTGGAAGTTAATTCATGATTGGTATTCTAGGATATGTTTAGATACAATGCTATCACCATAGTAATTCGGTAAAAGCCTTTGCATCTTAGTTGATGCAGAATTTTTAGCTTCCACTGGAAGTAGTTATGAGGCGCAAGAAATATTGCTGTAAAGTAATCCATCTTTTCTGGCCGCATCTTCCTCATGTACCTGCAAAATAAATGCTTATGTGATTTCTTTGAGAAATAAAGACTTTGATACCATGTGAAGTTTTCAAAATGAACCTAGTGTTGATGCCCAAAAGCGCAACATAGGGTACCTGCTTGCAAATGGTTGCAATGCCTTATTATTTAATTATATTTAATAATATACTAATAGGGGGGACCCCTTGTGTGAGTTGTGTGACTAATATGAAGAGATGACACTTGTTTTTTATCTACTTATGAGCTGGCTGAGATACGAGCTCTACAGTTTATTTGATTTAAATCGCTATCAAAATAATTGATTACAGGAAGTTATGGGCGAGGTGACTAAAGAGGAAATGATGTTGTCTTAATTATCTCTCACAAGTATTTCTATGATGCATTTAGTTTGATGAAGGATCTACACTCCAGTTTTCAATTTACATATGGTATGTGGTATGGTGATTACCTTGATTTCATGCTACAAGGGTTGCACACATTGTTTAAATTGGAAGTCTAAAGGTAGGGACATAGTATCCCTAACAAGTTTTTGATGTATGTTACATTGGGGTTTTGAAAGGGTTGGCACATTTCTAAGTTTGAAACATAGGCAAACTATGGTGTATTCGACTTGCATTATATTGATTTGGAGTTAGTGGTTGATGTGATGTATAGTTAGCTTGATCATACTGGCCATGGATGAATGTGTAAGTGTAGATATGACATGCAATAAATGCACATCTCTCTAACCTACCTCGAGCCCGCCACCCTAGCCATTTTTGCATTTGATCCTTGTTAGTTGCTGCTGCTCCACTTTGCTCAGTCGTGGAAGAGATATACAGAGTTGGTCGCCTCTCCTTGGAAAGTTTTACACATATGTATGGGGTTTCTTGCTGCTCCATCCATGAATAGTGTACTTTGCTCTTTAATTAATTCAACAGTTGTCTCTTGAGTTTGCTTGCTGTATCTGCATTTCCAAAGTTATGATATGTGGAAGTTTTGACTGTGTATGGATTATTAGCAAAGTTTTGGTCTTTGTGGAATTTGTATTTGAACTATTTGCATAAAACATGTGGGTGTTTCTTACTGTATGTAGTTGTTTGTGCTTTACCTATGGAAAGAGGTATCATTTGGGAAATTCTCGGGCCTGCCTTGCCTGTGGTTTTCCTTTGAGATTCCTCTTTTTCCAACAAGAACGTTATCACTGTTCGTTACCTGTGGGTTATTTGGAAACTATTCCTGCCATTTAATTGTGTGGCTCTCTTGGCTATCATGCCCACACCCTTGTATCAACTCTGTAAATGCGAATGTGGACATTTATAGTGGTATTGATCTTTTCGTGCTCCTTTTGGCCAAACCCTCAAACTTGGTCATCTCATCCTCCTATATCGCATCACTGTTGATTATTGTATATCAAACCCTATATTTGGAAAATAGTGTGGAGGTGGCCAACCCAAAATTTAATAAATTCCATGTTCGTGTTCTTTTTGGTCATGGGTTTTGCTGATTATTTACTGTGCGAAGTTAGAAAGAATGTTAAGCCCACTCATTTTTTTTTGTAATACAATCTGTCACGAGGAAATATTTGGGGTGATGGCAGCATTGCAAAAATATTTTTAAAGGAGACGACTTGCTATGTGTTTGATTCCATATGTAAAGAATACCTTTACGTATGAATTATATACGCATTGAATGAGTCTTGCAAACCATAATGAAAGGGAAATTTGGAAGCATGGTTATTTGAAGTTTCATTTGAAATAGTGTTATACAAAGAGATCCCTTTTGTGGCCACCTCGTGGAACCCTGTAGTGATTTACAATGTACTGGTGTTAATATCGTGGACCACATTCTGTCCATTCCTCGACTGTTGGTTGTGATTATTGTGATGCTGTGTATCCTTGACTCTGTTGTGCGCAATATGTGTTATTGCTGTTGAATGTTTATTGGGAAATAAATTATGAAATGGTTACTGTGCAATGCAATTTATAAATGCAAATGAGCAGCCTTGAAGTGAAACCCCAGTTCTAGATTTTTGGAAAGAGAGTGTTAAATTTCAATTTTGAAACAGTAAAGGGTTTTGAATTTTAATTGATGTTGAAGATGACATTTTTTGATATATTAGAACAATATCCATGGGAGTCCCTTCCATTATACCATTTTACACAAAATATACTCCCCTCATTATCCCTATTACATTTTTTTTTCACTCCCTGTTCTCTGGTACTCATTTTTAAGAAAGGTCTGTATGGAAATGATGAAGAAATGATGTGGAAGTTAATTGATGATTGGTATTCTAGGATATGTTTAGATGCAAATTTGATTGTTTTTGTTGATTGCTTGAACAATATTCATAAATATTACCCCCTCCATGATATCACTTTACGCTAAATAGAATCCCTCCATACTCCCAATGACTCTATCAATTCATTGTTCGTGTGGCAATTATTAAATGAAAGTTTTATGGATGGATTGAATATGTCTTGTAGTAAATTATAGAGCCAACTCTTGATTTATTTAAGTGGAGTTTCATGTATGGGTTATTAAGAACTTCATGATTGACTAATTATTGTTACGGGATGAGTTTTTTCAGCAGGGGAAGTAATGGCCAAAATAATAGAGGCAGGGGTAACTGGAATCGAGGCCATATGAGGCCTCAATTTTCTGTTCACTTTGATGTTGATCTGCAAGAGTTGAACCAACTTTTTCAAGCTGGGTTCTTTAATTTGGTTGGTCATGGGATATTGCATCCTCGACCTGAAAGGCCCCCTTTTCAACGGCCTCAGAATTTTCCCGACATTCCTATTCCCCCACATGTGTCGATGCAACCCGAACCTCCCACAAACGACGGTTCACAAGAAATTATCAATCAACCTGCTTCTCACCACTGTGGTTGGCCCACTGTCTCATTGCCACTACTACCACCACCACCTCCAATTAGTCCTAATGAAAAAATTTCCCATGCTGTTTCACCAGTACAGTCTTCGCATGCCAGCAAGAGATTGCAAACTAACGTCCCAAAAATTGTGCTAGATAACAGAAAAACATCAGCTTCCTCCTCTAGTCCATCCACAAAATCTTCTAAATCAGTGTCTTCACGTCTCCACCTAAAATATGATTGTTCCCATGTGATCAACGAAATACAGCCCCAAGGGTCTAACCAACCAAGGGATACCCCAACAAA
Source organism: Picea mariana (assembly GCA_032191745.1). Lineage (NCBI taxonomy): Eukaryota > Viridiplantae > Streptophyta > Pinopsida > Pinales > Pinaceae > Picea > Picea mariana. The sequence goes on along the minus strand of JASDQU010502238.1, from coordinate 51,844 downwards.
GTCAAGGGGAGACAACAGTGAGAAGAGGAAATATGCCTCACACAAGAAATATGGATTTTAATGATTTTTATGTGATTCAGTGATGAAGACAATGTTTCATGATTTTCAACATATTTTGGATAGCAAGATTTATTTTGGTTGTGAAACATATGGATATATTATTTTTTGGGATATGGTCTTAAATTTTACTGATATTTAAATATTCGACTTAAATGATATCCATGGGAGCTACAATGGTGTTATATGATCCAAATGATTATTTTTTTTTTATTTTATATTTGATGATTGGCAAAGAGAATGATGGGAGTCACAAGGGGTCCCACCTATTTAGTTATTATTTATTAGACCCTTATCTATATATTATTATTAATTATTTCTCCCCAAACTAATTAGTTAAGTTAATTTGACCTAACTAAAGAAAGTAGTTGAACTACCTCAACTTATTGAGAAATAATAAAGGTTCAATGAGAGGAAGAGACAAGGGTAAAATAGAAGGGGAACTACAACACTAAAGTTTGATCTCTAGTTAGTGAGATAGCTTCAATTTTCATTCATTTCCGAGTTTTCTTGAAAGCCTAATCCTCTTGATGATATCAGGGTCTTATTGAAGGCAACAAGATTCAAAACTGAATCATACATTTCAACAACTTGTTTTAAAGGTGTTTGGTTTATCCTTGATAGTTTGTGTATTCTTGTTTGTTTATGAATTAATTTTCATGGCTGATAAATAATATCTTGTAGAGTCAAGTGGTAGCATTTTGTGGCACGCTGATTCAGATCATTAGTTTCAGTTTTATTTCACTGTCAGGGTATTTTTGTATGGTGCCCATTAGAGACTTCTAAATCTGACTAAGGTCCATACCCTCGTAGGGGTTTGTAAAAGAGAAGTATAGTTTTGTATCTCAGAATGAAATGAAATCAGATTATTGTTGTGTCTCATACATGTGTTTTCATGACTTGGTTCTTCCTTTCGCTTTTGTCTCCATGTTTACTTCAATGTAAAATCTATATACATTCACCTAGATTTGTTTAAATTTTTATTTTTACATTGTTACAAATATAAATCTTAAAATCATCCTTGATCCTTTGTAATTGATACTTGTGGATTGAGTGAAAGTTTTGAGGCTATAAACCCTGGGTGACATTCCCAACTATCTTTTCCTAGCCAGGAAAGATCTGAAAATGATTGAAGAAGGTATTCCATACCTTTTCCTAAACATTTATTTGACAACCATACTGGGGGGATCTTCCACATCTCTCTGGTTGATTGTATTCACGATTATCTTTGAATCTTTTTGTTTTATTGGAATACTCTTTGACTTTTTTTTCTCATGACAATACTTTCTACAAGGAAACCTTATATTGAAAATGGTCTTAAAGAACATACTAGCATTGCCTTGAAATTATTCAATACTATTCTAGAAACTTCTAGTACCCGGGCTGAGCTTGAACGCTCTTGGGAAGTAGTTGAACAAGATATAAGTGTCCATGAATGCTGGGAAGGCAGGCAAAGGTAGCCTAGAAATCAACAGTAACCTCCCTTTTCCTAAGTCTTTGGTCTTCTTTTTCATATCCTCAAATCCTTGCATTTCTAGAAGAAGAAGAGTATTGTCCCCTGAAGCTAATCCTATCATTGACATATGAAGGAGGAAAGACATTTGTTTGACCCAATAAATCACTCTAAGGAGGACTTTGTCTGATTCTTCCAGCTCAAAATTTTCACCCTTACCCATCACTTTCAAAATGACATCTGCGGGCGGTGCTAGTGGTGCTGGAGGTGCTTCGTCATCCCAACATTTGGCCTCATTGGTAATTGGTAGTCTATATAGTCATCAATTTCCTATCCAATCTACTACCAACCTTGCTAAAGTTATAAATAAATATATGATTTTTCATTTTGAGGAAGATGCTATGACCACCCCATGGCATGTATCTTCTCTCTTGAATCTAGCACTTGCTACTCGTCCGTTACCCAAGTTTAAACAAAATCTTCCTAAGTTATCAAGGAATAATACTGTCTCTACAAACGAACACCTAGTAGAATTTTCTAATGCTTGTCATAATGTCAGGGCTAACGATAACGATACATGCATGCGCTTATTTTTCAACTCCCTTGAAGGAAAAGCGACAACCAATTTTTTTGATCTCCCTCCAAAAATCATTTCCACTTGGGAAGAGTTGGTTTATTGGTTGAAGTCCACTTATGGACAATCCAAGAGCCCAACCAAACAATTAAGGGAATATAAAAATATTTCTTACAAATATGGTGAGACTATTAAGTCCTTTAACCTTCGCTTCACCAAATTGTACAATCAAATTTGTGAACTAATCTGCCCCCAAAATCATGTCGTTTCATGCATTATTATAATGCGCTTCCCTCTCCTTATCGTCATAGGCTCGAAGAAAAGGTTATTGACAATCTTTGCTCCGCTCTCCACACTTTCCTGGAGTACAAAGAGAAACTTGAAAGAACAAGTCTCCCTAAAGGAGACTCAGTCAAGCAAATATATATGTCTTCCCTCCTACAACTTGTGCAAGATGTGAACAATCAGATGATATCCTATGAACGAAAGGGGAATGTTCCCTCACTTACTCATGGGGCATATTCCTGTTCCTCAACACCTTTTAGGAATACAAATGAGAACAATTTTCATCCCAAAGCCATTATGTCTCGCAGTTGGTGTAACTTCTGCGAAGAAAATCATGAAGAAAGTACTTGTGAAGTTAAGAAGAATGCTAGAGATAAAATATTTGTCAAGAATCCCGAAACCACTATCGTTGTTCTAGATTGGGAAGAACTGGAATATGTTATGATAATAAATACTAGGAACAAATCTTATGCTCCTAAAGGGAAATATGATCCTCCTCGTACTTCTTCCACTCTAGCCCCATCTTCACAAGGTACTAATGTACAAACTGTTAAAATTCTTGAAAGTCAAGGATTTCCTTCCCCTTTTCCCTCTTCCAAGTATAACATCCTTCACCAATTTGCTAATATAAAAGACGATGCTACTCTTTTTGACATGGTTGCCGTCCCTAAACAACAAAAAAATCTCAAGTATTTGATGGAAGGAAAAACTTCTACCATAACCAAATTTTTTGAAGAGGCAAAAGAAGAAGATCCCACTGTAAATAAGATAGGTGTAAATAATTTTATACACCCTATAAAGAACCCTCTTTTTATTTCTGTAAAAATTATGGATAAGATATCCCATGTTGCCTAATCAATGACGGTTCAGGTCCAAGTGTAATGTCAAAAATCATCATGGAAGAGCTAGGCTTATCATGTACTAATGAAAATTCTAGAAGCATGCTCTCCTATAACGATTTGCAGCAGTCAACTATAGGTGAAATCAAAGACGTAACTTTAGTTCTGTGTGCACATCCTGAAATAAGGACAACCCTCAACATCCAAGTAATCGACATGCCAATAAAAAACTATTCTATTATCTTAGGAAGAGGCTGGCAAGCCCTAACAAGTGGATATATTTCTCTTGATGGAACACACTTATCCGTTCCCTGGAATGGAAAGAATATTATAGTCCTAAGAGAAGGAATAATTTCACCATACATATAGAGCATTCCTCAACCGAATGTAAACTATCTTGAGGAAGACTTAGGAGTGTACTCTATCTTTGCTGATGAGGGTGACACTACTCTGGAACAAATTGATTTGGAATATGGTATGTGGCACATGCATTTCAATGTCTCATGCTTGAAAGAAGGTAATGAAGCTAGCATTATCTTATATTCACCTATATGTAAAATTCAAAAATTTTCTTATAGGTTTGATTTTGATTGCATGAAGAATGTCATTGAGTTTGAAGCCTTACTGCTAGGCATCGAAAATGCTTATAACCTCGGTTGCAACCACCTTATAGTTTTTGGCGATTTTGAACTTGTTGTGAACCTTGTGCGTAAAATATATTCTCCTAGCAATAAGTTGATGAAACACTATACCCAAGCTGTTTGGATGCTTATCTCGAACCTGTTATCATTTAACATTACTCGTGTTAAGAGGGAAATTAATTCAATTGATGATAGGTTAGCTGTATTTGCGACATCTCCTACTCGACAACTTCTACCTCAAAGGCCTGATTGTACATTTGAATCTTTATATATTCCTCACATTCTTGATAATGTTGAATCATGCCAGGTTTTCCCTAATGATGAAAGCATATTTGATTTCATACAAAATGAACCATTTAAGCCCAAGGAAATCATATTTATGGAAGACAACAGATTTCCAAAAGGCTTGACTCCTCTTGAGAGTTCATTTTCATCGAGTCATGTATGCAAAAAATAGATACAAAAGGAAGAGGAGTCAAAAAGGAAAGTGGGTGATACCATTTCCTTGAACCTTGGGACATTCAAATCTCCAAACATGGTTAAACTAGGTGCCTAATGTTCCAACGAAGAAAAGGCGAAATTCACAGAACTACTACGTGAATTTCAAGATGTTTTTGCATGGTCATACGAGGATCTTCGTGGTTTTGATCCTGCTCTCATACATCATGCCATTCCTATCAAGGAAGAGATAAAACCAGTTAGGAAAAAACAAAGACCCATTAACCCTGCACTAGAAGCTACTATTAGAAAGGAGCCGGAAAAACTTTTGAAGGCTGGTATAATATTCCTAGTTAAATATTTCGAGTGGGTTTCAAATTTAGTTTCTGTTACGAAGACAACTGGTTAGATTCGATTATGCATTGATTTTCATGCATTGAATAGAGAATGTGTTAAAGACCATTTTCCTGGTATTTAAATATTCGACTTAAATGCTATCCGTGGGAGCTACAAGGGTGTTATATGATCCAAATGATTAATTTTTGTATTTTATATTTGATGATTGGAAAAGAGAATGATGGGAGTCACAAGGGGTCCCACCTATTTAGTTATTATTAATTAGACCCTTACCTATATATTATTATTAATTATTTCTCCCCAAACTAATTAGTTAAGTTAATTTGAATTAAATAAAGAAAGTAGTTGAAATACCTCAACTTATTGAGAAAGAATAGGTTCAATGAGAGGAAGAGACAAGGGGAGAATAGAAGGGGAACTACAACACCAATGTTTTCTCTCTAGTTAGTGAGATAGCTTCAGTTTTCATTCATTTTTGAGTTTATTTGAAAGCCTAATCCTCTTGATGAAAACAAGGTCTTATTTAAGGCAACAAGATTCAAAACTAAATCATACATTTCAGTAGCTTGTTTTAAAGGTGTTTGATTTATCCTTGATAGTCTGTGTATTTTTGTTTGTTTATGAATTAATTTTCATGGCTGATAAAGAATATCTTGTAGAATTGAGTGGTAGCATTTTGTGGCAAGCTGATCCAGATCATTAGTTTCATTTTTATTTTATTGTCAGTGTCTTTTTGTATGGTGCCCATCGGAGACTTCTAAATTTGACTTTGGTCCATACCCTCACAGGGGTTTGTAAAAGAGAAATACATTTTTGTATCTCAGAATGAAATAAAATAAGATCATTGTTCTATCTCATACATGTGTTTTCATGACTTGGTTCTTCCTTTCTCTTTTGTCTCCATGTTTACTTCAATACAAAATATGTATACATTCACCTAGCTTTGTTTAATTTTTTATTTTTACATTGTTACAAATATAAATCATAAAATCAGCCTTGATCCTTTGTAATTGATACTTGTGGATTGAGTGAAATTTTTGAGGCTATAAACCTCGGGTGACATTCCCAACTATATTGTCCTAGCCAGGAAATATCTGAAAATGATTGAGTAAGGTATTCCATACCTTTTCCTGAACACCTAGCTAGTAGAAAATGAACACACAAATCTTATGAGAGAGAAGAGAAGAGAATATAATCAAATAATTATATTAAGTAATTGAGTAATGGTAAAAATACACATGATATACTCTACGTGAGAAAACTAATTCTCCATAGTAGTGATATAGAGATATTTAGACACTCACTGATAAACACTGGAGTGAGCCGTCACCTAGTCCTAGTTAACTGGCCATGTGATCATCAATTAACTGACTAATCACTAGTGGAGTGAGGAGAGAATCATGCATGGACATGTGTGGAACCTTCTTGGTGATGATTCCAAGGTAAGTGTGCAATCATGGTGATGATACCAAGGTATGCATGCAACACTTGGTGATAATACCGAGGTATCCATACAAGAATCCACTTCACTAGTCTAACTGTGGTGTAATTGACTCAAGACTGAAG
>JASDQU010502238.1:33219-43345 GCA_032191745.1 Picea mariana | reverse complement strand
CTAACGATAACGATACATGCATGCGCTTATTTTTCAACTCCCTTGAAGGAAAAGCGACAACCAATTTTTTTGATCTCCCTCCAAAAATCATTTCCACTTGGGAAGAGTTGGTTTATTGGTTGAAGTCCACTTATGGACAATCCAAGAGCCCAACCAAACAATTAAGGGAATATAACAATATTTCTTACAAATATGGTGAGACTATTAAGTCCTTTAACCTTCGCTTCACCAAATTGTACAATCAAATCTGTGAACTAATCCGCCCCCAAAATCATGCCGTTTCATGCATTATTATAATGCGCTTCCCTCTCCTTATCGTCATAGGCTCGAAGAAAAGGTTATTGACAATGTTTTCTCCGCTCTCCACACTTTCCTGGAGTACAAAGAGAAACTTGAAAGAACAAGTCTCCCTAAAGGAGACTCAGTCAAGCAAATATATATGTCTTCCCTCCTACAACTTGTGCAAGACGTGAACAATCAGATGATATCCTATGAATGAAAGGGGAATGTTCCCTCACTTACTCATGGGGCATCTTCCTGTTCCTCAACACCTTTTAGGAATACAAATGAGAACACTTTTCATCCCAAAGCCATTATGTCTCGCAGTTGGTGTAACTTTTGCGAAGAAAATCATGAAGAAAGTACTTGTGAAGTTAAGAAGAACGCCAGAGATAAAATTTTTGTCAAGAATCCCGAAACCACTATTGTTGTTCTAGATTGGGAAGAAATGGAATATGTTATGATAATAAATACTAGGAACAAATCTTATGCTCCTAAAGGGAAATACGATCCTCCTCGTACTTCTTCCACTTTAGCCCCATCTTCACAAGGTACTAATGTACAAACTGTTAAAATTCTTGAAAGTCAAGGATTTCCTTCCCCTTTTCCCTCTTCCAAGTATAACATCCTTAACCAATTTGCTAATATAAAAGATGATGCTACTCTTTTGGACATGGTTGCCATCCCTAAACAACAAAAACATCTCAAGTATTTGATGGAAGGAAAAGCTTCTACCATAACCAAATTTTTTGAAGAGGCAAAAGAAGAGGATCCCACTATAAATAAGATAGGTGTAAATAATTTTAGACACCCTATAAAGAACCCTCTTTTTATTTCTGTAAAAATTATGGATAAGATATCCCATGTTGCCTAATCGATGACGGTTCGGGTCCAAGTGTAATGTCAAAAATCATCATGGAAGAGCTAGGCTTATCATGTACTAATGAAAATTCTAGAAGCATGCTCTCCTATAACAATTTGCAGCAGTCAACTATAGGTGAAATCAAAGACGTAACTTTAGTTCTGTGTGCACATCTTGAAATAAGGACAACCCTCAACATCCAAGTAATTGACATGCCAATAAACAACTATTCTATTATCTTAGGAAGAAGATGGCAAGCCCTAACAAGTGGATATATTTCTCTTGATGGAACACACTTATCCATTCCCCGGAATGGAAAGAATATTATAGTCCTAAGAGAAGGAATAATTTCAGCATACATATAGAGCATTCCTAAACCGAATGTAAACTATCTTGAGGAAGACTTAGGAGTGTACTCAATCTTTGCTGATGAGGGTGACACTACTCTGGAACAAATTGATTTGGAATATGGTATGTGGCACATGAATTTCAATGTCTCATGCTCGAACAAAGGTAATGAAGCTGGCATTATCTTATATTCACCTATATGTAAAATTCAAAATTTTTCTTATAGGTTAGATTTTGATTGCATGAAGAATATCATTGAGTTTGAAGCCTTACTTCTAGGCATCGAAAATGCTTATAACCTCGGTTGCGGCCACCTTATAGTTTTTGGCGATTTTGAACTTGTTGTGAAACTTGTGTGTAAAATATATTCTCCTAGCAATAAGTTGATGAAACACTATACCCAAGCTATTTGGATGCTTATCTCGAACCTATTATCATTTAACATTACTCATTTTAAGAGGGAAATTAATTCAATTGATGATAGGTTAGCTGTATTTGCGACATCTCCTACTCGACAACTTCTACCTCAAAGGCCTGATTGTACATTTGAATCTTTATATCGTCCTCACATTCTTGATAATGTTGAATCATGCCAGGTTTTCCCTAATGATGAAGGCATATTTGATTTCATACAAAATGAACCATTTAAGCCCAAGGAAATCATATCTATGGAAAACAACAGATTTCCAAAAGGCTTGACTCCTCTTGAGAGTTCATTTTCGTCGAGTGATGTACGCAACAAAGAGATACAAAAGGAAGATGAGTCAAAAAGGAAAGTGGGTGATACCATTTCCTTGAACCTTGGGACATTCAAATCTCCAAAGATGGTTAAACTAGGTGCCCAATGTTCCAATGAAGAAAAGGCGAAATTAACAGAACTACTACGTGAATTTCAAGATTTTTTTGCATGGTCATACGAGTATCTTTGTGGTTTTGATCCTGCTCTCATACATCATGCCATTCCTATCAAGGAAGAGATAAAACCAGTTAGGAAAAAACAAAGACCCATTAACCCTGCACTAGAAGCTACTATTAGAAAGGAGCCGAAAAAACTTTTGAAGGCTGGTATAATATTCCTAGTTAAATATTTCGAGTGGGTTTCAAATTTAGTTCATGTTAGGAAGACAATTGGTCAGATTCGATTATGCACTGATTTTCATGCATTGAATAGAGAAAGTGTTAAAGACCATTTTCCTGGTATTTAAATATTCGACTTAAATGCTATCCGTGGGAGCTACAAGGGTGTTATATGATCCAAATGATTAATTTTTGTATTTTATATTTGATGATTGGCAAAGAGAATGATGGGAGTCACAAGGGGTCCCACCTATTTAGTTATTATTAATTAGACCCTTACTTATATATTATTATTAATTATTTCTCCCCAAACTAATTAGTTAAGTTAATTTGAATTAAATAAAGAAAGTAGTTGAACTACCTCAACTTGTTGAGAAAGAATAGGTTCAATGAGAGGAAGAGACAAGGGGAGAATAGAAGGGGAACTACAACACCAATGCTTTCTCTCTAGTTAGTGAGATAGCTTTAGTTTTCATTCATTTCTGAGTTTATTTGAAAGCCTAATCCTCTTGATGAAAACAAGGTCTTATTGAAGGCAACAAGATTCAAAACTAAATCATACATTTCAGTAGCTTGTTTTAAAGGTGTTTGATTTATCCTTGATAGTCTGTGTATTTTTGTTTGTTTATGAATTAATTTTCATGGCTGATAAAGAATATCTTGCAGAATTGAGTGGTAGCATTTTGTGGCAAGCTGATCCAGATCATTAGTTTCATTTTTATTTTATTGTCAGTGCCTTTTTGTATGGTTCCCATTGGAGACTTCTAAATTTGACTTTGGTCCATACCCTCACAGGGGTTTGTAAAAGAGAAATACATTTTTGTATCTCAGAATGAAATAAAATCAGATCATTGTTCTGTCTCATACATGTGTTTTCACGACTTGGTTCTTTCTCTCTCTTTTGTCTCCCTGTTTAATTCAATATAAAATATGTATACATTCACCTAGCTTTGTTTAATTTTTAATTTTTACATTGTTACAAATATAAATCATAAAATCAGCCTTGATCCTTTGTAATTGATACTTGTGGATTGAGTGAAATTTTTGAGGCTATAAACCTCGGGTGACATTCCCAACTATATTGTTCTAGCCCGGAAATATCTGAAAATGATTGAGTAAGGTATTCCATACCTTTTCCTCAACACCTAGCTAGTAGAAAATGAACACACAAATCTTACAAGAGAGAAGAGAAGAGAATATAATCAAATAATTATATTAAGTAATTGAGTAATGGTAAAAATACACATGATATACTCTGCATGAGAAAACTAATTCTCCATAGTAGTGATATAGAGATATTTAGACACTCAGTGACAAACACTGGAGTGAGATGTCACCTAGTCCTAGTTAACTGGCCATGTGATCATCAATTAACTGACTAATCACTAGTGGAGTGAAGAGAGAATCATGCATGGACATGTGTGGAACCTTCTTGGTGATGATTCCAAGGTAAGTGTGCAATCATGGTGATGATACCAAGGTATGCATGCAACACTTGGTGATAATACCGAGGTATCCATACAAGAATCCACTTCACTAGTCTAACTGTGGTGTAATTGACTCAAGACTGAAGAGGATATGGCGCCCTCATCTATGGGAGATTATCTCTAACCAAGGGTGCCCTCAACATAGATTAGTCAACCTAGGAAAATAAATACTATCTGATTGTGTAATATCTCCAACATGTAGGAGTTCATAGAAACCCGAGAGAATGCATGGAAATCCCACTAGAAAAGAAAGAGAAGTTCAGTGGTTGTGATCCCGAGGGATTTGCATAAAAAATTCGACTTGATTTTTCGACTTGATGCACTATTGTCACACTTAGACAAGCTTGAGATGCTAGTGTATTTTATTCCGAATCTCTGTTGTAAAATTCCCTACTGGATCAAATCTATGCTAAGAAAGAGTCATGTGAAAATAGCTACGGCAAGGGTTTCACACAACATATGGAAACCCTAATGGTTGTGCACAGATATAAGGGCACAAATAATGCTGAGTAAGGAAGATTAGAGGCGTAACATAGGCAGAGGAGCAAAGATAGAGGGTAGAGTCTGCATGCAGAAATGAAATGCTTATGGAATAAACGAGACAAAAATCAACTATGGAAAACTACCATAGGATAATTAGGCCTAATAACTAAGGTTCTTTGATACCATTGTTAGAGTGCACAAATGGAGATAGGAGTGAATTACATTTTTCATTAATATGATAAATATACAAATGCATGTAGATGACCTTCAGATTCATCTTCCAAGAGGTCTCTTGGACTCCTGATGATGGTTCGTTTCATATTCCTTCAACCAAGTAACCCTAACAGATTATGTTTCCAATAGTTCTAATTTGATATGTGGTTTGAAAGGATGGAAACACCATGTCATGAAATATTTCTTAATTTCTAGCTAGATAAATTCCCTAAGATACTACAAGTGGAAGAGGTTTGAAAAATTTTAGCTCCAATTTTTCAAATTGTTCTTCAAACAATCATTTATTGGTTTCCCTTGCCACCATGCCTTACAACTTGTCATCACATCCATTTCTACACAACCCTTACTAGAATATTGACAAATATATCATAGGTGATCTATTATTTGTTCTTCTTGCTTGCATACGGTATAATGAGGAGGACCATGACGATTTCATTTTTGAAGGACTTCACATATTAAAGTCTTATTCATTAGGAATAAGGAAACACATACCTTTTTTTCCAGGGGATATTTAATATTCCATAAGGCCTTCCACCAATATAACTACCCTTATTGATTGAATTCTATAAATATTTCTTTGTACTCCAACCTAGGACTGTAATTGCCCATGGATGGTTTCTTAGACCAGACCAAAGCATCCTCCTCATATTTTTTTATAATATTATTCTTTTTTAGTTTTTTAACATAGACTTTCTAGAGCTCTATTTCTATCTCTCTTATCCCAAACATATCTCCAATTTTCTATCCCTATAATTTCCAAATTGATGTAGTAATTGAATTAGTAGGTTGTGCGATTTTGTAAATTCCTTGGATCTATACACATAATTTTGTAATGGGGATATTTGGAGCCCATTTGCTACCTTTTTCTCTCAAAGATGGTATTTTATATTTTTTTTACCTTTCCACTAGATAATAATGAGTTTTATTGCTTACTCCCAAATATTTGTAATTTGAATGGTTTTTTGTTGTTAAATTCATAATTTTAATTATGCTTAATTCTCTCTTCTTTCTTTGTTGCATTTACTCTTATGATTATACCACACTCTCACATTTTTTTTTTTTTTAATATTATTAGCTTGCTAATAGGGGTACTTTTCTCACCATCAGAACAAAAACCCCAACACAAGGGTTAGTGACACAATGCAGTCAATATAGTCATGAACCATGGTCAATGTAATTGACATGATAAATCATGAACAATATTATTAATGATGTTTAAGCATCATTAATATGGTTAAATATGGTCAATATGGTGAACTTGGTTAATCATGGCCAATATTTATTATTATATATTTTTATAGTCATCCTTATATCACAATGCAAAAAACATGTACCTTCCCCATATGGGAATATTTTCAATGAAGTTGATACACCTTACATTATTAAATTTTGAATTTTTTTGATAAGAATACATAGGTGGGGGGTATTCATTCTACTGAAGTCTCCTAGGAAATACACTTGTACATCCAAGGTATTAAACAACTCTTCGTGAAAGTATGTCGATCCACAAGGGGTGAACATGTCCTTAGAGGTGATTTGAACCTTGACAATGGAAAAATGCCCCCACTTTACCAAACAACCAAGCCCCAATCATCATCATCATCATCACTACTAGCATTTAATTTTGTTATTATTATAATTATTTTTTACTTTTATTAGTTATTTTCTTAGGACTCAAATAATGTCTTCATAAAGGTCGTTAATTTTTTCCAATACATAATTTTTTGCATACTTTAATTTGGACATTTTCTTATATCGTTTCTTGGGAGTTTTCTTAAACATTCCAAGGGAGATTTCTATAGACTCTCTTGTGCCTATTATTACAACCATTGGTGTAAAAATGACCATTTCGTGAGGTAGTGAGATAGAGATATTTCTTAAACATTGTTTTGGCGGCAAATCATCCAAAATCCTGTAGCGATTCTTATATTTTGCTCTTGATATTAAAAATCATTTATCTATGACACTGCTTTTTGATCGATAAACAAGGGACTTATAACCTACTCACTTCACCAACATGGATACAAGTTTATCTCTTTTACTCTTAATAACAAGAGTGAACCATGTAGGGTATTATTACAAGATTATTAAGATCTCCTCTTCATTTTTATAGAGGTGGTACTCCTCCTTCTCACTTATATTTTATATTCACTTATTCAAATAATAGATTTAAGAATTCATATCATTTACACTTGAAAGAGGAATAGGTGGTAAAATAAATAACAAAGTAGTGACTGGTAAACAATAGCAAAATAATAACCTAAATTGAAATATACAAAATAACTATATCCATTCCATTAAATCCATTCATAGAGTAAGTGAAAAAGGTTTCACAACAATAAATATAAGCCAAAAGATAAATGAAGGTCCAAACGAAGGGCTTTAAATGATTTCAGATATTTAAATTCATAAAGATGATATGGAAACACATACTTGAGATATCTTGCTTTAATGAAAGTCAAAAATCACAAAGTTATGAGCTCCACAGATAGCTCTCTGTGAGATTCTTTAAAACAATATTGCAAATTGGTTGTCCAAGTTCAAATAAAATGTGTGCACAAACAACATAGAATAATATCCATGATAATTAAACGATAAAAGGAAATGCGTTCATGCTACTGGAATGGGATGGGGCTCTTGTGGACCATATAGTAGTAGAGGTAAGATGTAAGAGGAGAGTAAAACAATTAGGGATCAACTTTATAGGTTAACAATAAACACATGAAGCTAGATGCTCACAGATTGAGATGAAAGAAAGGAAAATGCTTCGAAATAGCTATACTCACAAAAGTGAATAGATCTTGATGGATAGTTTTCCTCTGTAACATCCTACTCTTGCACACAAATGATTTGAATTATTCTTTGAGGACACTTGCATGCACGTGATCCAATTTAGTCAATAGTTGTCTGTTTCACTTATGGATTCTGATGATGATGTTGTTGGATTATGATGTTATGATATTTGATATCTATGTATAGACAAGAGATATTGATGATTTTCTCTTGAGTGTGAAGGATACTTGACAGATTGAGGATGCCGATGGCATCAATGGACCTCCTTCGACTCCATATCGAGTCAGGGAGTGGACTGGATATGGTTTGGGTATTTCTATTTATGCATATGTGACATATGATCAGATATATTATGATTTTGTTTATGGATTGTTGACAATGTTTCATTGACGGATGCAAGTTGACGATTTCTTACTAATCAGACTCACATACAGAGTAAAGGGGCCATGCACAACAACCAAATATTGAGGGAGAGGTATGGAAACAACCTTGCCACAACCTACTAGCACTCCATCTATGGCTTGAATTGTAGGTTAACGATTACCTAGTTCGAGAGATCCACGATGCCGTGAGGGAAGACTGAGATAGTCGCTCATGAAGGTTCTAAGGGGAGCGCAATAAGGCATGGTACTTATTCATTAGAGCCCCTTAGTCTCTCACAAGGTCTCCTAATGGAGTGTTGAATCCAAGGGTTGGATAACTACCAAAACCAGTCAGAGGCGAGTGGCACCCTTGGGGTATGTAGTGCATCTTGAAGGGCGTGTCGCATGAATAAAACTTGAATAAAGGCGAGTGACAACCTTCGAGCACAGAATTCATCTTGAAGGGCACACCACGATTTTTAATAGAGGTGAGTCAATGAACCTAGGTGCCTAGAAAACAATAATTTGTTTTGACATTGTCGAACTTAAAATAATTATTAAATGGGTAATTGTTTTTTATTAATTATAAAATCTCCTTAAAAATTCTAAGCCTAGTTTAAAAATTTGAGCCTGAGTCTAAAGTGGATAAGAAGACTAAAAACAATAAATTATAAATTTAACAAATGGTGGGGGATGAAGAAAAATCAAGTTAGGAATTGAAGGAGTAAAAATTGATATGTAAATATTTAACTATGTAAATGTGTGCACATAATACCAAATTGGAAACTAAGATAAAAAAGGAAATAAATGTAAAAAGAATGTGGAAGCATAGAAAGGAATCTAGTCTAGTCTAGTTAAAGAAATTTCCTAAATTAAACACAACTAAGTTTTAGAAAGATGCCAGTCATTAAAAGGGAAATAGAGGGAATAAAGGGACAACTAAGAGTAATTTTAGGAGCACTTTTAGGATGGGTGAGGGAAATTGACATTTAATTAAATTAAATACTGAATTTTTGGTGCAACTAAGGGAATGTGTGACACGTGTACGAGGGAGAGTAATTCCTAATTAATTTAAAAAAAATGAATTAAATGTGCAAATGGAAAGTGGTCATGAAGAAAAATTCTATAAAAGAAATGGCTATGAGGAGGAATGGATCTTGACTGGGATGAGTAAAGTTATGCTGCCAAAATTTCTTTGACTGGTTTTACTTGTGGGAGTTGGGAATACCCAACTTGAGAGGGAGTGGTAGCTTGACCTTGCGAGGCAAGCTGGGAGCTATATTTTCTCTGGTTTTTTGTGTGTGGCCCCTTTGCGGCTTGGGGGGCTAAGGGGGAAGAAGAGTACCCCTAGCGTTGGCTGGGAGGTACCGGTGAGGTCTCAACGATTAGCAAGTGGGAGCAAAGAGGAATTGTCAGCTGCCAGAGAACATCAACAATCCAATCGCTGGTCAAGATACTTAAGTTTTTAAAATTGCATTATAATTAGTTAAATTTCTGTATATGGGTTTAGATATTGATGAATATTGTAAAGGATTTCTGGAACAGTAGTTGGTAAATTTAATGGACATCTTGATCTGATAATGAAGAGAAGTGTGTATAAATTTTGCAATGTATTCAATTTATTGAAATTTTAATTGAAGTTGCAATGGTTTAAGTGTTATATATATATAGGGGTGTTCTCAGTGTTTTATTGTGTACAATTTCTGCGTTTTTTGTTTCACTCATGCTCAACGATTTTGTTACCCTTTCCCAACGATCTTGTTGATTTTTGCCTAGTGATTTGGTCTCCTTAAGTTTCTGCGATTTGCAGCTGTTGTTGTCTCTGCATCTCCTTCTCTACCAACAATTTGGGTGTCTTTCCTGTGCTTTTCCTAAGGAGTAGAGTCCATGCGTTTACTTTAAAGACTCAACCCTTTTTATTTTCTCTATAAATTCCTTGTGTTCACCCTTGAGAACTCAACATTTTTCTTCTTTTACTCAGTGATTCGTCTGCATTTTGTTCTGCGAAATTTACCCCTTATTACTCAACATTTTTCTTAAATTTGATCAGCAATTCTCACTTTTATTTCACAACAACTTGTTCTCCTCATCTCCACGAGTTTACTGTGGTGATTTGGGACTAAATGAACTTACCAAAGCTTATCTGGACCCTTTCACATCTCATCATTTACTATCACGATTTTGGGGGTTTAAACAAATTT
>JASDQU010502237.1:22031-49768 GCA_032191745.1 Picea mariana | reverse complement strand
GATTGTTATTTCCTTTTCTATCTCTTTTGACCCATGATATATTATGAATTTCTCGCACTTCCTCGGTGTCATCCACTATGGGATTCAATATATCATTAATTTCAATACCTGTAGTATCCTACAATGCAATATATGTAGATACTTATGTAATTGGCAATTTTTCAAAACCATTTTCTGGAAGAAATTTATTCCATTCAATACCTAGCTTATCTAATTTGCTCGTAACAATTATCTAGGTAAGACCATGATGGTATAGGGATTTGTCAACATTTATTTTTTTTGTTTCTGAACAGTGTTGGACAATTTACACAGATATTTGAGTAGATAGTGGGGCATATTCAATGGCCTATCCCCTTTAAGATGCAAAAGAATTTTAACATGATAAAGATAAACGAGATTGAAACAACCTTCACAAGTTATATAATTTTGAATAAAAAAAGATCAGTTCTCTCCAAGGCTTTTTAAACCAGGTCCTAGGTACCCCTCTAGCCCAATTAAGATTTTGTCTATTTCTGGATAAGAGAGAATCCTAGGCTATGGCATCAAAAGCTCTATTTTTTAACCATTTTTCCCTTGTTTGGGGAAGATTTAACATTTGGGCAAAATAATTTTCTGATAGATGTAAGGTTAGATTTCATACCTCTACAAATTCATCATCAAAGGAATGCGCAAATGCCCTTGTTATGCCTTCATTGTGACTAGTGAATAATTCAAAGAATTTTCCCCAACCAGCCTGTTCTAATATCACCATACATTCAGAGTTCAAATCCACAATATCTGCTTTGCAAGGTTTGATACGAACTATCATCTCTAAAACCCTCTTTGGTATTTGGTTCTGGTATTCTTCCTCTATTCCTAAACTTACTATTATTTGTTTCCGAGTATGATCATTTATGCAAAACATAGAGTCATTTAGCTCGGGATTGTTTATAAAATGGATGGTAAACTAGTCATGAAGTTATGGAAGGCTTGAGTCTTTATACACACCAAATCTTGCTCGCATTTATTCCACATCTCTCTTAGACCTGACATTGCTTCATTGCCCGCAAGTGTCCATAGCCCCGATGAAGGTACCCTAGTATCATACATACATTGACCCACTACCAGTGAGCGTCCATGGCCTCGATGGGTTTGTGTGTACTTCCCACACTTTTAAAAGTGCTTTCAACTTCCATTTCAATAATTTACACTCTTTTAAGATATTTACTTATAAGATATTTCTTTATGCCATGAGTGTGATGGAAGCAGGGTGATACGAGAATTATTTTGATTGGAAAGATTTTGGTAGATAAAAACCATGTCTAAGATTTTTTTCTAGTTCTAGTTATTATCATCTTCCACTTTATTCATGATGGATGAGACTCTTGTAAAATATTTACATAATATTTTGGATGTTTTGATATTCATCTTTTATAACACGTAAATATTTTCTTGAAGATTTAGAGATCAAGGGAATGCCCTTCGAGATTTAAAAAATTGAGACATGTCTTTTTGTATATTACCATAATTTAATGAATGGTTCTACAAAAGAAAGATAAGAGCAAGAACAATAATTACAATATGTACAAATAGTCATAATGCATGACGAGGCAAAGTATTTTTTTAGGATTTGACCATTGATGGGGAGATTTTCAATCTCTCCATTTAAATTTTGCAAAATGAATGTGAATGGGCCAAGTTTTTTAGAAATATTGAATGGTCCTAACCAAAGATGTTGAAATTTGGTATGTTTGCCTTTTTCTTCATGGGCCTTATGCCATTTTAGGACTAGGTCTCCAACTTGAAATTCTTTATTATTGGTAGTATGTTTGTCAAACCATTTTTTGATTATTTCTTATGTTCATGAATTTTTTCTTTACTTTTGTCACGTTCTTCTTCCAATTTTATTAGTGCATCAATTCCCATTTGCATTTTAGAGCAAGGTTCTTCTTGAATAGATTCGGATAGTTGTAAAGAAGGAAGAAACATATTGGGTGGTAAAATGGCTTCTTTTCCATACACTAGGAAATAAGGTGAATTCCCTATTGACTTCTTAGGAGTTACCTTATCTGCCCATAATGCATTATAAAGTTGTTTGTGTCAATTTCTTTGGTGTTCATGAACAATTTTCTTTAAGATTCAAATTAAATTTGTGTTAGTTGATTCTGCCAAACCATTTCCCCGAGGGTAATAAATTGTTGAATATTTGATTGTGATTCCATTTTCCATATCAAATTTGGTTATTTTAAGGGATGAGAAGTATGATGTGTTATAAAACACTAAATAATTTGGAACACCAAACCTATAAATTATGAACTGATTATGGAACGAAATCACCTATTCTTCATTAACCTTCTTTAGTGGAATGGCTTTAGTCCATTGTGCGAAGTAATCTATCGCAGTCAAAATATATTTGTGGAGCTGTGAGTAATTATGATTAATTTATCCAATAATGTCTAGTCCTCACTGTTCGAATGGACCTTCAACCTCAACAAGTTGTAATGGAATTGCAAGTTTCTTTTCTTTACCGGTGGATGTTTGACATACTTAGCATTTTCTGGCATATGAATAAGCATCTCGAAACAATGTGGGCTAGTAATACCCAACTCTTAAAATCTTTTGCATAGTTGTTTCTCCGCTAAAATGTCCTCCAGCTGGTCCATCATGAAGTTGGACTAACACTCTATCTGCATCTAGTTTTTCAAGACATCTTAGAAACACGTTATCATAATTTTTTTTCTAAAAACTGCTGCATGAATCAATTTATATTTAGCTAATTTCAATCTTGAATCTCTTCTTTTCTTAGGCTCTAAAGATTTAGGAGAAGAACCATGATTCAAATAGTATTTAATATCATTATACCATGAAAAAGTAGGTGTGGGTACATACAAGACATCAAGTTCATTTTCCTAGCCACTTACCTGAGAATTTTCTGAATCAACTACTAATTTGCACAAACCTTGTCCTCTTACAATCTTTGTTGGCTTAATTTTCAAGTCATATTCTTGAAGTGTGGTCATCCAATTTTCCCTTTTATCACCCAAGTCTTTTTGAACTAACAAGTTCTTGACTTAAGGATGAGGTACAATGACCTTCGTATGTGATTTCAACAGACAAGGGTGGAAATGTTTTACTGCCTTTAAGACAACATACTCATGTTTATCAATATCAAGATAATTCAAGTCTGCACCTTGTAAACCGAAACTCATGAAAGATATGGGGATTTCAGAACCTTCAACATTTTTTTGAGTTAAAACAGCTGCATAAGAAACATCACATGCAAAAGTATACAAAATAAAATCTTTTTGGAAATTTGGACTCATTAAAGAAGGAGCTTGGAAAATTGCTTCTTTAATATTTACAAAATTCTCCCTTTATTTTCATCCCATCTAAACATGGAGTCCTTTTTAATCATATCCTATAATGGTTTAACAATTTCAACGAAGTTGGGGACAAATCTTTTTACAAAATTAATTGTCCCCAAAAAGGATTGTATGTTCTTTTTATTATGAGGAAAATAAATTTGTGAAATAGCTTTGGTTCTTCCAAGATCTATTACAATCGCAAGTTTAGAAACAACGAAACCTAAGAATTTTCCTTATGTAACTGCACAAATGGTCTTTTTAGGATTTAAGGAAATTCCATATCTCCTACATCGATCAAAGATTTGTCTCAAAAGATGAACATGTTCACTTCAGTCTCTAGAATAAACTGTAATTTCATCTAGATAAACAATCATGGATTTGTTTATAAGACCTCTAAAAGCAATGCCCATAGCTCTTTGGAAAGTAGCTCCGACATTGATTAAACCAAAAGGCATTTTTCGGTATGCATAGGTTCCCCACTTGGTTCTAAAGGTAGTTTTAATCTAATCTGGTTGTGACACCAAGAGCTGATTATAACCAGAGAATCTATCTAATAAGGAAAACATTTCAACTCCAACAACCTCTTGTAAATTTTGTTCCATTGGAGGAACGAGGTAATTATGTTTTTCCAAAGATTTCTTCAAATTTTAGAAATCGAAGCAAATCCTAATATCCCCATTCTTTTTTCTAACTGGAACTAAATTGGAAACCCATTTTGAATGTTTGATCGGGAAAATAATTTTAGCCCGCAACAATTTATTTAATTCTTTCTTGATTTGTTGTTCAATATTAGGATGATTTTTTCTAAGATTTTGTTGTGCAGGTTTAGCATCGCTTCTAGTAGGAATGACACGTTGGATGATTTTTGTGTCATAGACTTTGAGATCATCATAAGTCCATGCAAATATGTCCTTATATTCCTTAAAAATTTTTGTGAAAGCACTTCTCTCCGAAGGAGAGCAATTTATTCCCAGATTGATATTTTGGGGATTTTGTTCAGCTCCTGGATTTATTGTTTCATATTGCATCAAGGAACTGTTGGTCTTACAATTTGTTCTATCTTTTTAATTTATCTTGTAAATCATATATTTTTTCTAAATTGACTACATTTTTTGGGATACCATTTTCTAGAAAAAAAATACATTACCTGAAGATGCTTCATTTATTTCCTGATCATGTTGATCCTCATCAATAATAGAATCTTTAGAGGTTCCTTCTTGTGTCAAAAACTTAATGATCTGATCATCATCATCAAACACGCTCCAATTTGTAATGTTATCGGGGACTGAAGGTCTAAAAATTAGTTCAACCAAAAATTTATCTGGAGAAAAATCTTCTAAAGGAATCAATCTGGAAGCAACATTAGCTAACAAATCAACTTCAAATTTTAATGCTCGAGGTACAGAGATAATATCAAAAGCTTCAAAATTATCAATTAAGTTCATTACCTCACACTGGTAGTTTTTCAGGCGATTAGAAACACAATGAATCATATTCTTTACTTGTTTGATTACAATTTCAGAATCACCAACCACTCTTATTCCTTTTATTTTTAAATCAATTGCTTTTCTGAGGTCTTGAATAAGAGCCTCATATTCTGCAACATTATTTGTACAATCGAATTCAAGTCCACATGCCATCGGTGTTTTATTTCCTGAAGGATCAATGAGAACACAACCTACACCTGCACCTGCACCTGCACCTTCATTAGATTTAGGACCATCAAAATACATTGTCCAACATTATTTTTTCTTTATAAAATCAACTTTTTCCACCTTCGACTGGTTAGAGTGTGAAACTTGTGTAACATGCAAGATTTCAGAATGCAAACTTGTTTCAGTAAAAGGTGAAGGCTCAGTGGAAAAATTGCGGAAAAATGAATCTATGAAATTTGTTTCCAACACAGAATCTGCAAACATGATTGGTTCATTAGGATCATTTAAATCTGTAACATTGTGTTTCATATGGTGTTCTCATTCTAATTTTATTTGATTGGGTCGGCCATTAATAGGTAACCAAATATGTGACCAATCGATTGAGAAGTATCCATGTAGTTTTTCTGATCAATCCCTACTTATAAGTAAGCCATAAGCTTCAGGGATGTCTACAACTATGATATCAATGGTTTGATGAAATTTTGGATTTGAGGATAGCCCGATGTAAACCTTTTTTAGTTCCCCTAAGACTTTTACACTTCTGTCTATTTGTACTATTTGTATAGAAGATTTTTTGGGTTCTATGTTCAATTTCTTGCATACCGAATAGGGCATGGCATTAGAAGATTCCCTTTAATCAACAAGAAAATTATGTACATTCTAATTAAAAATATCAGAAGTCAAGAGAAAAGGAGGAGTATGTGAACCAAATTTTCCTCTAATTAAAGCAACATTCACATTCGAAGAAAATTTTTCGGATGATTTTTCTTTTTCAGATTTCGATTGCAAGGCTTGAATTAACTTATTTTTTTGTTGAGTTATTTTAGACAATTCAAAAACAGAAATATCATCTCTCATTTTCTTCATGTCTTCCACAAGATCATATTCTAAAACATCTGAAACAAAATACAATTTGATTTGAGAAGAATTTACATTGTTTGAAAACACTTTATATTTTGCAGGAGAAGGAGAAGTTGTCGTTTCAGAAGTGAAGGGGATACCTTTACTTATGGTTTGAGTAATACAAATTTCTTTTGATCTTTCTTCATCATCATTAGTTATCCCACGAATGATGTCCCAAAAGAGATTGATTGATGACTCATTATTCTGATCGTATGTTTGTTTGTCTTGTCATGATGATCTTTCTTCATTTTCTTCCATTACAACACAAACTTTAAACATATTAACAAATGTTGGGCAATTTACTTCAGAATGATTAGCTAGTTTTTGAATCATTCTATGAAGACCATCCATATAAAATGTTTCTTTATCCTTCTTTTCATTAGTTATTTTGATTACATCTTATTTCCTGGCTAGTTGAAAAATTATTTTTTCTTCAGATGGAGTTGTATTGGCAACACATAACATTTCTAGCTCTACCTCTAGGGTTTCCTGGAAAACTTCTGTTAGAGTTGTATTTTTTTTTCTCTTTTAACGAAAATAACAATAGAAGATGGCAAGGATGAAGTATAAAATTCGATACTTACATTTCCTAGAGGCCTAGAATTTATTCTGGGATCTTATTCATTAATGTTAAGAATATTTGATTGAAATCTTTAATTTTTTCTTTAGGATCCATTTTTATTCTTGATAATTCTAAAACTAAAATGGTCGAAGTTTTGTCCTCACCAAACTTTTTCATGAAAGCAATTTCAAAATCATTCTAATTTGTGATTGATCCTTGTGGTAGCGCAAAATACCACGTAGAATCTTTTCCTTCGAAAGTATATGGGAAAATCCAACATGTGACATGTTCATATTACACACCTTTTAAATTAATTGCTAACATAAATTTACTGAATATCATGAATACCATGAATATCACCAGGAACTGCAACAACTCCTCCAATGAGCCAAGGTCGCATAGGTACCCCAACCATTCTTCTACCTTGAGGTTCTTTAGGACTCACTAGAGGAGTTTGTCTAGGACTTCTTGGTGGTGAAGGTGGTTAGGATCCAATAGGAGTGTGAGGTGGACTCTGTGGTGGAGATGGGGGTTTACCTAACCCTAACCGATATGGGAAATAGATCAAATAATCACCAGGATCTTCAGATCCCCTTAAGATATTCAAGATTTGACACAAAGGGTTAGAGAAAAAAGTTAATTCACTATCCTTGTATTTCTTTGATTGTTTAGTTCTTTTTGGGATGGTGAATTCAATAAGAGGTCCTTACTATGTGCGCTAGTTAATACCCTTGATAACTGAAGTTGTGGATTATTAATAGTGATTTATTCAAAACTAGAAGAATCAATAAGCTCAGTTTAAGATGATGACACATGGTTGAATTGAGATTCAACTTCTTGTGGAATTTCTAAAATTTCGGGTGAATTGGACACCAAAGCTTGTTTAAGAGATGAAGTTCCACTAGCAGATTTAGGAATTATCTTGGGAGGTGTTTTGGTTCAATATGATTGCAATGGATTACCCCCATGAGATGATTTACCAACCATGCATATCACTTGGCCCTCCTTCTAGCGCCAATTGTTGACATGCAGAAATATTCCCTCCTACAACAAGGGATAACTACCCAATCACAATTCCCAATTAGACCTGTTTTTGTTTCGGATGGTAGTTTCCAACAGATTCAGTGGGCTCAGTTTGCCACTTAACAATTTTTCTCTCCGAAAAGAGACTTAATCATTTAAGTCGTGATTTAAATGATCCTAATCTTGTTGAAAAGAAATATTAACTACAGATTCTACATCATGAATAAGAGAAAAGTTAACATGTATAGATGATGAAGATTGATTCTTAAAGCATTTAGAAAGAATTCCTTGCTCCAAGAATAATTAAAACACACTAACAACTTTACCTAAGAATAGGTATGAAATATTAGCATCTATACTTTAATGATAACTCAAAATAACCAAATGTAAATACACCGATTAATATGAATGAGTTATCATATTTATCAATTTACTAACAACCCTCTCAAAGAATTGGATGGTTGCCAAACAAATTCAAAGGGCTAATACATATCAAGCACAAATGAAAGATAAAATGACAAATATAAGAGAAGGAATCCTCTTAGCTTTATCAACTTTTTCTAAGAATGCTTCAATCGTTCACATGAACTTATAAAAATAATCATCCATGAAACAAAAGATTTAAACTTGATATAAGAAGAAAAGTATCATAGAAGTTACAATAGTTGAAAGAGAAAGAAGGTTTATCAACATAAAACATGAATGCAAATGTTACTAATTTCTCTTTATTTAAATATATAACATCTCTGTTTTTCAAGATTGAAACAAAACTTGCCGTGAACAAAAAAAACTCTATTTAAAGTCAAGAAATTTTCTAAAAGAGAGAGACAAAATATAAAAAAGGTTCTTTTGAGAATAAATACCAAAATGACTCCAATATCCTAGTCCCTGGTTGTGGTGAGAATTCTCCCCCCGCGGATAGGTTGAGTTCCCCTCACTTGGGTTTCCTACAAGTGAGACAACCTCTAACAAATGGACACTAATATACTCTAACAAACCATTCTGTTTTCTTGCGGGAGGGTTAAGAGAGAAAGAGAAGAGGTGTGTGTACCTGATTTCTGACGTTTGTCCTCGCCGCTTCAACAGTTGAGCTCGAATCCACACAGCTCCTTCGTGAGGTAAATCTTGCAATAACAAAAGAACCTTCTCCTCCTACTATCTAGGATTGAATAATAGAAACCCTACCTATTGATAACTTAGACAAAGTGATCAAATTAACAAGAAATGAATGAGAGAATATAAGAGAAATAGGCCGAGTTCTTATATTAATGAAAGCATGAAGCTTACAACCTAATGTTGCTGCTGCAATCCTTCAAGCTCCTTTCTTCATCCCTTGAACATGAATCCAACTTAGCTTCTTCACAAAGGTTTGGCTCTCTTTCACGAGAACATAGGTTTGGTATGCTTTCCTTCCATCCCCTCTCACTCTGAAATGGCCTAGTTATATAGATTCATGGGAGCCCAACCACTTAGGATAAATTAGGGAGTTGGTTAAGGAAAGAATTATTCTTGGTAAAGGATGAGTTATATTCATGGTTATTCTTTCTCCCAAGATAGGATTGAGAGAGGCTCGAATTATATGTTGATGAAAACAAGAAAACAAACTAAGAACCATCCATAAAGTCCTCAAAAGATGCCCCTAGATTCATGGGATTTGACCAAATCTGCATGGTCTCTCCCCTATAAGGGCAGACAGAGCGACCCAGTTGCCCCCCTAACACTGTGTCAAGGCGATAGTCGCTCCCCCAGAGTGGGGAAGGGGAAGACTATGGTAAAAAAAGTCTAGAAAGACAAGGGGGAAAGTGAGATTTTGACCCTCAAATGATGCTTTTCTTCCTCCAACTTCACAAGGGATCATGGCATGTGACTTTTACATGGTAAGAAGGTTGGAATACTTAGGAAAGCGTGACACTTGTGCCAGGACACCGTTCCATTGCAACCACGACGCTTAGGGTGAGGTGTCAGCAGTACGACACTTAGCAAAGTGAAATGCAACACTTAGCTAGGTATGACAAAATGGCGTATAACATTGTGTTGATGGGAAAATTTGACCTACCGTCAACTGGAAGAATAGATCTAGACTGGGGTTGTCTAAATAACCCAAGCCATTTGGTGTAACCTATTCTAACGGGTTTAATGGCTTCATTAGCCAACTAGGGTCCTAAAACAAGGAAAAGAAATAAACTAACTAATGCTAAAACTATAATAATATATAAACTTTAATCTAATTATTTACAAATACATTCAACATAAAGATAAATATGAACATGCCGTTATGTATAAAGTAATTACAGAGTGCAAGTTTTTAGTGGATACCTTGCAAAATCAATGTTTGGTAACTGTTTTCAAAAGTAGATAAAGAAAGCACATTTTTTATATTTTCTGTTTTCTAATCATAAATCTAAGAACTTAAATAAAATATGTTATGAAGCAAGGATAGAGTGATGCTCAAAGCCAATCTAAAACTGTCATGTTTCGCTAATAAGTAAAATAACATAAATTAAATGGAAATAAAGCTAACCTGAGATTAGTTTCATACTGTGTCTATGTCTCTGTGCGATCCAAAACTCTAGTTGTCTCGCCTGTAAGAGAAATCTATGACAGGCTTGCCCTAATGCATTCTGAATAAACTCCAGGTGTTTGTTGACAGCTAGGATATGAGAACAAAAAGGTAGACATGTATGTACAATGATCTTATAATTATGAATGATTACAATAACATAAATCTTAATGTAAAGCAATCATTTTTATCAATCAACTAAACATCAAACGTAAATCATGATATTAAAATTGATATAATGATCACAGTGATAATATGTGAAACAACAAGTTATAGACAAAATTTAAAGGCATTCAATAAAATGAAATATCATATGATAAAGAGGCTAAAGCTGTGTAACATATCAATATCTCATAATATAAAAGGTAAAATATAGATGGAACAATGTCACATCGGTCTAAAGCCAAAATGCGAACTACTTGTCCATATAGTTATGAGGATTACATGCCTATAACCTGTTCTAGCCAATATGTCCTTTACTTACAAAATGAACAGTATTTAAAGTGTCCTGAGATCACATTCTCCTATCTCACAGGATAGAGTAGGATCTCATAGAATAAAAAATATTGCAAAAATAGTGGGTCGGGGAGCCACTTATAATAGAGTTGGTTTTAATCAAAGATAGATCAAAGTTTTTACAAAACAAACAAAAAATAAACTACTAATCATGCATGATTAAATATGTTTCCTCCAAATGATCAACCACATAATCTCCTATTTCCTGAACAAACAAAATAAATTTAATTAAGTCAGAAAATTACTCATAACTAATTTCTAATTTTTATTAAAAGAGACTTGGCTACAGAATCGAAGATTCTGTAGCTAGTCTTAATTTAGCAAATAAAATTAGATTTTAAATCGACTTATATTTTGTGTAGCCAGTATTAATTTAGAAAATAAAATTAGATTTTAAATCGACTTATTTCAAAATAGATAACAGGAATAAAATAAGAGGAAAAATTGTTTTACCATTTAAAAATTGACAAAAGATGGGCCGGGTAGTTCAGAATTTATTATCGCCTTTACATTGGTTGCATTTTTTATTACTATGTTTCCTGATGTCTTGATGCGTTTAGTTTTCCTCTCTGTGTGTGCCTTGAGGTCACGATTTTCTTCCCTCAACAAATCATTTTGAGCAATAAGCGATTTAATTCGGGCCTGAAGGACAAGGACATCGGTGTAATACCGCTCGATCCAATGGAAACATACATTACACTATACAGGCGAGATGGCAGGTCGATGAAGTGCACAGTCAAACAGGGGTGTATCGATCTTACCTGCTATTTGCTTTTGATCAGGCCTAATACCGAAGAACCCCTCTTTACCTTTGAGGCACGGTGGAAAATTTGTCACAAAATCACGAGGTTCAGTCAAAACGATGACTTTCTTCCCGTGACCCTGAGATTCAGGGTCTTCTAAAACTAGAAAATATTTGATCTTAGGATCCGAACACTCATTGAACTCGATTGGACCGATCAAGATCAGATTAGTGTCGGATCGGTTCCTTAGGTTCCTTGAAATTTGGCGACCTGCCCTTTTATTTTTGAAACCTAAGTCTATGCATTTCTTGTTTGTTCCTTTGCGAGGTTTCTCAACATCCAGATTAATAATAACGTTCAGGCTAGCATCAATTTCAGGTACAAGAGGGTCAATTACCTTCAGTTCAACAGTCCCTTGCTCATAAAATCCTGTAGGTGAAGACTTAATTGGCATCCCTGCATCTAAAGGGTTTCTGTCGGTAAAGTTTGGTCTATCAATTGAAATACCGAACTGGTCTTTAATCAATGGCTCGTCTAAGTTAGGGTTCACTGTAGGAACAGTCTGGGCAAAACCATTCCTTATCAAAAAATTCTCCCAACAGTCACCTACGGTTGACAAGTGATGCATCAACAAAATCTTAACCAATCCGTGATGGAATAGGCTTGAATCAACACTTTGTCTTTTATATCTTTTGGACATTTTATAGAGACTTCTTAAAAAAAAAATGGCATATCTAAATCGAAACCAATGAAATGCATGAGTAACTAGATATGGTAGAGGAAGACCAATCCGTATCGACCCTCACACTCACGAACTGCTTGAGGATTAATAACAGGCTATGCCACCTAGGTTTAACCAGGGAGATAGAAATACCTTTTTCACAATAGTTGATCTTCCAGGATGTCATAAACAGGCTCCACGATACTCCTTCAATTCAGGCATTTTTGAACCATTTCTCACCCTTCGATGGAAGCCCTATTGCTTCTCTCACAAATTCCTCGGTCAACCCTAACTGTGTGTCCCCAATTTTTTCTCTGCAACCATCGAAGGTCTGCGCGAAAGCCTTCGCCACCTGAAGGTTATAGCCTTCAAATATTTTATGGAAAACATCCCAGCCATGGCTTTTAAGATCCCCAATTGCATCGTCATGAGAAAGTAAAGCCTGACATCCATTTGGCTCCAGGCGAACGACAGGCGCCGTGACAAATATAAAGAGAAGACAACAGGGATGAATCTGAATAGTCTTAGGTTTGAATCGCGGGAGCAACATGAATAAGTATGAATGGTGAGTGGAGACACAAAACAAAACATAACCTGTGTGTTATCATAGCACAGATAGTGGGAGTAAACCAGGGGTTTGATTGCGATCTTTACCATTCCCTGTGATGAGAGCCAAAAATACAGAGTACCGAAACCCTATGTGCGTAATGAATGGGTCATTAATACGTTAAGCCAAGAAGGTGAGGTAAGGACATGAGTACAACAGGTATGTATTCATTTGCATGACTATTGGTACGACCATTGAATTCGTGACAAGACTATCAAACAAATATCAAGGCTCTTCACAAATCGAATCACAAACTATCAAACCATATTGAGACCCAAAACATCGAAAATAGGTCATTCAAACATTAGATTTGGATTTGATATAAGTATGGTGACCTTTACATAGATGCACTCTAAGGCACAGAAAATGATAACACCAAGCTAGGTTTTTATGTTTAATTCATGCTTACAATCATGAATTAAACATAAAACAAAAACGAAAACGCAAACAATAAGAATTTAATAACCAAGGATTTTGACCATCAATCACTTTGAGACCCTTAAAAATGTTTACAAAAATGGGGTGATGGCAGCTACATAAAAATGTAGTTCCTTTCAATTGTGCGAAAACAATCAAAATCATGTGTGGCTGCCAACAATGGCGACGTACTAGGCGAAGCAGTTATCTCTGCATCACCAAAATTTTCATGTTGGGATGAGTCAGAAAAAATGAAGATTTGATAAACAATTTACAACAAATCAAGCATTCAGATCAAAACTCAGGAAACAACATAGTCCAGCATCAGATGTGTTTCTGTAAAAAATGTAATTTGGTATCAAATCTAGATTACGAGCGAAACGATGTTTTTAGGCAACCAACTCTGATACTGTTGACAGGGCCACTGCTTCCAGGAGACGTCCATAGCCTTGGCAGGGATGTCATTTAACCCACTCTAACACCTCTATCCTGTCCAAAAGTCGTCCATTCATGATAACGAACATCTTTATTCTTGGATTAATTTAAAAGACATACCTGATAATTTTCTTAAACCCGACATTGCTTCGCTGCCAGCGGGCCTGTTCAGTACCCCGACGAAGTTGCCTTGGTATCATGGATGCATTTACCCACTGCCAACAGACTGTTCAGTGTCTCGACGGGTTTACAAACACTTCCCACACCTTGGAGTGCTTTCAACTATCTAGAACAAATTTGCAGAAACTTTATGACATTCAAGAGAGTGGGGTGACATTATAAATTTTAGATTTTGAAACACAGAATTTGATCTTTTACAATTCATCTATTTATTTAATGATCTTCACCATGATCTAAACACTTAGATTCCTGTTAAGAAACCATCTCAAGGACAAGAAGGTATAATTGAGTTGTTTTCTTAAAAACAGGGACAACGTTAAGATCTTTATTAATGATAATCACATCCTCTCGAGATTTTGAAAAGAAACCAACAACAATGTTTTGAGCAGGGACTTTCTTCTATTGATTTGAGTTTTACAGTGTGGTGCTTTGAAAAACCATCAGTTGTTGCTCTTGAATAAAATTTCTGATTTTCCTTCCATAAACGAAATGGTGACACAGATATAATTATTCAGAAACAAACCAAAAACAAGCAAAATGAAAAGAACCAAAATAAAAAACATAAAATAAAATCAAAACAAAAATATGTACAAAGAAGTGAATCTGGAATCATCAAGAAAAATACCTTTTGAGAGCTTGGCCATTCACTGGGAAAGTGTCTGGCTGTCCCTCCAAATTGTGCAGACGGAAAGAGCTGGGACCTAATTTTTCAGAAATTACAAATGGTCATAACCAGAGATTCTGGAACTTGGTGTGTTCCCCCTTTCCCTCATGAGCTTTGTCCCACTTGAGAACCAAATCTCCTACTTCAAAATTCCTATCTGAAGAAGACTTTGAATCAAACCAGTTTTTTACAATTTGCTGGTGCTGATCCAATTTCTTCTTGGCTTGTGCCCTTACTTCCTCCAGTTTTAACAAGGCATTTATTCGACTTTCCAGGGGAGGGCACTTCTCCTCTTGAACTTTCTGTGATAGTTGCAGAGAAGGAAGCATAACATGTGGTGGGAGAATCGCTTCTCTTTCGTAGACGAGAAAGAAAGAGGAATTACCAAAAGAGGCTTTTGGTGTCACCCTATTGGCCCAAAGTGCATTATACAGTGCATTGTGCCAATTCTTATGATTCTCTGAAACTGTCCTCTTAATGATTTTGATTAAATTTTTGTTTGTTGATTCTGCTAGACCATTTCCTTGAGGGTAGTAGCTGGCATAATATTTCAGTCTAATCCCTTTTTCCAAGGCAAAGATGTTCATATCGAGGGATGAAAAGTAGGAGGCGTTATCAAAGACCAAACATTCGGAAGTGCCAAATCAGGTGATGATATGAGAATTGAGGAAAGATACTACCTGATTTGTGTTTACCACTTTTAAGGGTGCAACTTCAAACCATCTGGTAAAATAATTCATTGTTGTAATGATATACTTGTGCTGCTGTGAAGAAGAAGGGTTAATTGGTCCTATGATGTCAAGACCCCATTGCAGAAAAGGGGAATCTACAGTGACAGGCTGCAAAGGAAATGCTACATTTTTCATCTGTCCTGCAGCCTTTTGGCAAATTATACATTTACGACACATCGCGTGGGCATCTTTAAACAAAGTGGGCTAATAGTACCCAGCTCTTAACACTTTGTGAGCAGTGGTGTCTCCACCGAAGTGACCACCGACTTCACCTGCATGAAGTTCATATAATACTTTTTCTGATTCTTCCTTTTCTAAACAACGGATAAGAACACCATCAAAATTCTTTCGAAATAATACATCATTTATTAACTGGAAAGATGCAGATTTTAGCCTGAGTGATCTTCTATTTTTAGGATAAAGATAGTGAGGAGCAGATCCATGTGTCAAATAAAATTTAATGTTCTCATACCAAAAGTAAGCAACAACTTGTGCACATCTGATCTATTTTTGGTTATGCTGATTTACAGTTAAGATGTTGATTTGACCTTCCTTGTCTTTAACTGAATCAACCACTAGTTTACACAGGCCCTGACCTCTAACATTCTGTGCAAGGGTTATTTCAAGGTCATATTCCTGTAACGACATCATCCAATTTTCCCTTTTCTCACCCAATTCTTTTTGTACTAACAAATTTCTTACAGTTGGGTAAGGAACAATAACTTTGGTTATGGATTTCAACAGGTATGATCATAAGTGTTTCACTGCTTTAAAAACAACATATACCTGTTGATCTACTGTTGGGTAGTTAATATCTTCTCCTTTGAAGGCTGAGCTCATGAAGACAATAGGTATCTCATTGCTTTCAACATTTTTCTGCATTAATACAACAGCATAAGATTGGTCAAACACAAAAGTGTAAAGAGTGAAATCCTGAGAAAAATCGGGACTCATCAAGGAAGGAGCTTCTACTATCTGTTTTCTAATGGAGTCAAAAGATTGACTTTCTTGTGGTCCCCAACGGTACAGAACATCCTTTTTAATTAAATTCTGTAATGGTCTTACCATTTCTGAGAAACTTGGGACAAATCTTCTGACAAAATTAATCTTGCCCAAAAAGGACTGCATGGCTTTTTTGGAAGAGGGAGGCGAGAGTTTAGCAATAGCTTAGGTTCTTTCAGGGTCAATAATCATTCCATCTTTAGACACTATAAACCCAAGTAGTTTGCACTGATCTACTGCAAAGACTGATTTCTTAGGGTTGAGAGATATATCGAACTTGCGACATCGTTCCAGGACAACCCTGAGGTGAGACAAGTGATCTTTCTTGTTTTTAGAGAAGACGATAACGTCATCAAGATAGACCATGAATGGTTGGTTTATGAAACCAAGAAAAACAATGTCCATTGCTCTCTGGAAAGTGGTGCCGACATTTATAAGTCCGAATGGCATCTTCCTCAATTTATGCTGAAAAGGCTGAGTCTGGGGTTTCATGGGGATGATATGTTGTATGATGTTAGGGTTGAATGTTTTCAAGTCATCATAGGTCCAAGCAAAAACGTCTTTAAATTATTTAAACAATTTTATGAAAGTAGATCGTTCTTGTTCGGAGCATCCCGTTCCTAGATTAATATTTTGGGGATTATCCTTTGTTCCTAAATTAACCGACTCATAAATCAAAGAAGAACTGTTCATCTTACAATTAAATGTCCCTCTGAATTTATCATGCAAGTCATAAAACTTCTCTAGTCTTACAACAAATCTGGGGATAGAGTTTACTAGATCAGATGTCGATTCAGGAGATCTAGGATATGATATTACTGTGAATTTTCAGAGGTTCTCATCGTGAGTTCCTTCATCAATGATTGCACCTTGGAATGTGTCTTCCATATGCAGGAAGTTGATGATCTGTTGGTCATCGTCGAAGACTCTCCAATTGGTGATGTTGTCTAGGATCGACGCCCTGAATATCAATTCAATCGAAAACGCATTAGGAGAAATATCTTCCGCAGGAAATAATTTAGAAGCGACATTAGCCAATAAATCACCCTCCGAATTACTTAGTCTAGGAATGGAATTTATGTTAAATGCTGATTTTTTTTTAATTAAACTCCATACCTTAGTTTGGTATCTTTTTAGATGCAGTGATAAGCAATGTATGGTGTTTCTTACCTGCCTAACCATGATTTCTGAATCACCAAATACCATTAAATTCTGCATGTCCATATCCAAAGCTTTCCTAAGCCCTTGTAGAAGTGGTTCATATTCGGCTGTGTTATTAGTGCACTCGAACTCTAGCCGACAAGAAATAAAAGTCTTATTACCTACAGGATCAATGAGTACACATCCTGCACCGACTCCTTCTTTGGATTTAGATCCGTCGAAGTATAATGACCAAATTTGAGCTTCGTCAGCAGTGTTTGGCACACTTGGAAAGGTTGGTGTCTGAGTACAGGTCATAACTTCTGATTGCAGTACAGGATCAGTGATAGGAGAGATTTCGGTCATGAAGTTACCAAAGAAGGTATTCATTCCCTTCATTTCAAATGAATTAGCAGATGCAGTGAAAGGTTCGTTTGCATCATTTAGATCTGTTACGGTGTGTTTAAGATAACGTTCTTTGTTTATCCTAATTCTATTGGGTTGTCCATTTTCTGGCAGCCACAAATGAGACCAATCTGTAGCAAAGTAACCATGTGGCTGCTCGAACCAGTCCCTGCTTAAAAACAAACCATAGACTTCAAGGATATCAACAACAATAATGTCAATTATCTGATGAACCTTAGGATTGGAAGATAATCTAACTAGAACATTCTTAAGCTTATCGATTACCTTAACGTTTGTTTGGTCAAGCTGAATGATTTTGAGATCAGAAGGTCTAACTTCTGCATTAATTTTTTGACAAACAGATAGAGGTATCACGGTTGACGATGCACCGGAATCGACCATACAATTATGTACATTCCTATTGAAAATTTCAAAGGTTAACAAAAAAGGCGAGACATTTTTTCCGGGTGTTGACAACAGAAATCCGTTGATTTTTAGTTGCTGTCCCTAAAACAGTTTTATCTACATTTTTTACAGTTTTTTAAGCTAAATCCATTTTATCTGGAAGTTCAGATGTCGTTTTAGGTGGGATCTTTTTGGCTGTTTTTGAACCAATTTATGTCGTTTTCTTGTTGCTAGGATCACTGTTTTTACTATTTTCAGTGATACTTTGAAGCATTTTCTGCAAAATAAGGGGAAATTTCAGCAGCTCAAAAACACAAATATTAGCTCTTAGTTTTTTCAGATCTTCAATTAAATCGTACTCTAAAACATGGGCTGCTAAACTTTGTTTTATTTCAGCTTGCTTTGACTTTTTTGGAAGCACATTACTACTCACTTCAGAAGAAGGTTTGTTTTGTGTTTTGCTTCTCGTGTTGTAGGGGTGAACAATTTCAAAATTCGCTTGGAAGATACTGTTCGAGAAGTGACCGAAAATGTTGGAAGATGATTCCTCCTCTTCCGGTACTTCTTCCTTAGCTACGTCTTTAGAAATTTCAGGAGGGACATAAGCAGAATTATCATGTGCTTCTAAGATGGTTTGCAAAGCGTACTGTAAACTCTCAAAATTTAGACCTTCAATGGTCGGGTTTGGCTGGTTGGGAGGGAAAGGTTTTCTGAAAGGAGGTTTAAAACTTCCTTTGTTTGTGGATGCCTCCTCGACTGATCTCTTCAAGTCCATGACCTGATTGGACAGTTTTTGGAAATCTTTCTGCAAGCTTTCTAAGTCTATGGTTTCTGGTTGAATTTTAGTTTGAGGGGGTCTAACAAGGATCTCTATTTTCTTTTCAGAGGCATAAACTGTTTCAGCTTCACTATTGAGATTGTCTTTTAAGCTTAATATATCCTTTTCAATTTGGCTAGCCTCCTCAAAGGCTTATAATAATGCGTTCTTTTGAGACCTTTTGACCCAAATTGATATATTATTATGTAGATATTTGGTGTAATATGCGACAATTAGACTTTCACCAGGCATTGAATTTGTAGGGATTTTATTCTTTAAAGTAAGAAATCTTTGGTTGAAGTCTTTCATTTTTTCTTTGGGATTCATTTTTAGGCTGGATAGTTACATAACCAAACTTCTGGTGATTTATCATCGCCGAATTTCTCTAAGAAACAAGTTTCAAACTTATCCCAAGAAACAATGGTTTGGGGCTGTTGAGCGAAATACCATGTGGAGGCATTTCCCTCAAAAGTACAAGGGAATAATCAACATACTACATCTTCATGTTCTACACTCTGGAATTTAATGACCAACATAAATTTTTTGATGTGGTCTTCAGCAGATTGTTTGGAATCCAGATTGAATTTGGGTAACCATTTCTCCAGATGTTTTGGTAATGGGTGTTGAGGTCCGGGTACAACCATGGCATCTTGATCGAGCCAAGGTCTGACGGGATTGTTTTGGTTTGCCATGGACGTTGGTGGTGTCAAAAGCTTTGATGGTACTGATGAGGATCTGCCTTCGTCTGAAGACACTCCTCTTGAAGAGGATGGGGATGAATCAGGTGGGGAAGGTGGAAGACCGGATCCCCCGGCTCCAAGGATAAGCGTTTCTGTAGGGTTGGTAGTATGTTCACCTAATGAGTTTGGGAGCAGACCAGTGCCTTGCAGTTGTTCTCAGATATCCGAAAAATCAAGGGGTTGATTAAGTGGCCTACCAGGTTGTCTAATATGGGCTAAGGCACTCTGTGTTTTTATGAGTGATTGACGAATTTTTTTTTGGATGTTGGCCCCTTGAGGAACTGGTGTTACTGGTTCAACGGGAATCTCGGGGTTATCATTTAAGGTAGTTGCTATTTCAAGTGTAACGTTATTTTCTGAGAGACTACGCGTTACAATAGGTGAGCGAGTATGTGGGGGAGGAGTCTTGCGACCTCCACGTGCCATCAATTGAATTCAGGCCCTCCTTCTAGTGCCATTTGTTGACATGCAAATTTGACCTGTCGTCAACTGGAAGAATAGATCCAGACCAAGGTTGTCTAAATAACCCAAGCCGTTTGGTGTAACCTATTCTGACGGGTTTAATGGCCCTGTTAGCCAAATAGGGTCCTAAAACAAGGAAAAGAAATAAACTAACTAATGCTAAAACTATAATAATATATAAACTTTAATCTAATTATTTACAAATACATTCAATAGAAAGATAAATATGAACATGCCGTTATGTACAGAGTAATTACAAATTGCAAGTTTTTAGTGGATACCTTGCAAAATCAATGTTTGGTAACTGTTTTCAAAAGTAGATAAAGAAAGCACTTTTTTTATATTTTCTGTTTTCTAATCATAAATCTAAGCACTTAAATAAAATATGTTATGAAGTAAGGATAGAGTGATGGTCAAAGCCAATCTAAAACTGTCATGTTTCGCTAATAAGTAAAATAACAGAAATTAAATGGAAATAAAGCTAACCTGAGATTAGTTTCATACTGTGTCTATGTCTTTGTGCAATCCAAAACGCCAGTTGTCTCGCCTGCATGAGAAATCTATGACAGGCTTTCCCTAATGCCTTCCGAATAAACTCCAGGTGTTTGTTCACAACTAGGATATGAGAACAAAAAGGTAGACATGTATGTACAATGATCTTATAATTATGAATGATTACAATAACATAAATCTTAATGTAAAACATTCATTTTTTCAATCAACTAAACATCAAACGTAAATCATGATATTAAAATTGATATAATGATCACAGTGATAATATGTGAAACAACAAGTTATAGACAAAATTTAAAGGCATTCAATAAAATGAAATATAATATGCTAAAGAGGCTAAAGCTGTGTAACATATCCATATCTCATAATATAAAAGGTAAAACATAGATGGAACAATGTCACATCGGTCTAAAGCCAAAATGCTAACTGCTTGTCCATATAGTTTTGAGGATTACATGCCTATAACCTATTCCAGCCAAGATGTCCTTTACTTACAAAATGAACAGTATTTAAAGTATCCTGAGATCACATTCTCCTATCTCACAGGATAGAGTAGGATCTCATAGAATAAAAAATATTGAAAAAATAGTGGGTCGGGGAGCCACTTATAACAGAGTTGGTTTTAATCAAAGATAGATCAAAGTTTTTACAAAACAAACAAAAAAAGAAACTACTAATCATTTAGATGCGTGATCGAATATGTTTCCTCCAAATGATCAGCCACATAATCTCCTATTTCCTGAACAAACAAAACAAATTTAATTAAGTCATAAAATTACTCATAACTAATTTCTAATTTTTATTAAAAGAGACTTGGCTACAGAATCGAAGATTCTGTAGCGAGTATTAATTTAGCAAATAAAATCAGATTTTAAATCGACTTATTTCAAAATAGATAACAGGAATAAAATAAGAGGAAAAACTGTTTTACCATTTAAAAATTGACTAAATATGGGTGTTGGCCTTTGACCAAGTTTTGGGAGATCCTTGGTCAAGTTTGACCTATTTTGGGACTTCGACAGCCTGTCAAAGGAGTAGCACAAAATGAAGTAGAGATCGCGGGATCTACGCCCCTTTTTCCTTTTTGGGGTTTGGGATTATGTAATGGGTATGGGATATCTAGGCAATGTAAGGAGGGGCATCTATGAGAAGTTAGGCCAATGTGCTAAGTGCTAGTGATCGATCTATGTGATCGAAGGATTGTAAGTGCTCTGTGCATACTGTGTGAAGCTTGCAGAGTTGAGTGCAAGTGACCGTAGAAGGCTTAGTGCTGCAACCTAGCCTGGGGAAGGAGGACCTGGCGAGGTATGCACATATCTCCTGTCCTATGCGGAGTAGGGTTTTTGAGGCTCTGTGCATGTAACGGATTAACATAAGATAATAGAAGAGAAGAAGAGTTGGTGGACGTAGCCCCAGGGGGGGTGAACCACATATATGCTGTGTTGCTTTGCTTTGTGCAATGTGTTGATGTGCTATATGTTAATGTGCTTAGTGCTTTAATATAGAGGAATGATCTGTTGATGCTTAGTGCTTAATAACATGGATGGATGTTATATCTGACTGATATACATATGCTTAGTGCTGAATCTGTTAAGACCTGATCTGTTTCGTCATGCTAAGTGCTGTTAGATGCTAGATTTGGTTGGATACTGCGATGCTCTGTAACTAGGGTTTGTTTGCGCTGTTACCAAGAACTTAATATTGATGAATGTTTATTGCTAAGTGCTCTGTTAAAGTTTAGAATCACATATTTGTGTCCCAGCTAATTTTGTAGACATCTGAGTCCTGCAACCACCCCTGCCTCTACCTCGGGTGAGACTTCATTTGCTTCGCAGGTGTTGCCGAAAGGGCCGGTAGTTAGGGTTTTGTTGGTGAGTTGTTGTAGTGTTGAACCCCGGGTCTGCCCTTGTGCCAACAAATGGTTCCATTGCCGGGACCTAAAACTATGATTGCTGAGAATTGAGAAAGAAGAAGCTTTGTGCTAAGATCAGACCTGAAATTGTGAAAGCTCTGTGTGTAGATCTGTCGCTCTAGTGCACAATACTCTACTTAGTTTGTGAAGCTCTGTGCTAAAGAAAAGAAGTTCGATTTGAAGAAAAGAGGTAAGATCTGAATGATTTGTGCTCTGATAAAGGTAAGAATAGTGAAAAGTTTTAGATCTGGAAGCTTTGTGTTCTGTAGAGGTAAGATTAGTGGAAATTTTTGTTTATAAAGTATGGATCTAGGCATGTTTGATAAGATTTATCCTAGCTTGAAAACTAGAGCACTGATAGAAGAAAGAAGATTTGATATGAGCAGATCTGATAAGAATAATGAAAGATATGTTATACCTTTGTATAGAAAGAATGTTTGGACTAACAAATGGATGCAAGATCCTAGAAAGAATTTTTTGCAGGTTAACTACTATGATCCTAGCGCGCAGTACATGAAAGGTTGGGGATCGTTTAAGAGAAATAGAGGATTAACCCTTTGTTACAGTTGCAGAAGACCAAGACATCTGGCTAAGGAATGCCCTGGTAGAAAACCTAGTTGCCTCTGTTGCAAAGCTATGGACCATGAAGTTTTGGATTGCCCTATAATGATTGGTCAGCTTGAAATGATGAATATGATGCAAGAAGACCATGAGCAAAGTCAAGCAACTGAGATTATGGCAGAACCCCATAAAGAATCAGAGAAAGTATTGCTACAGATGAAAGAAACCCTGAATGATCACCGACATATCAATTTATCAGAGATCTTCAAAGAAAAAGAATGTATTGAAGCAAGAATATGAGACTTCGACATTGACTGTGTTCTGGATGAAGAAACAAAGATGAGTATCATGACAGAAAGAACTTGGGAAACTATAGGGGAGCCTACTATGATTCCTTCATTAGGAGGAATATGACTATTTAGAGGGAAGATGATAAACCTATGTGGAAAGATTACCTAGATATCTATGAGTGCCAAGGGAACTTCGACAGAGGAAGAATTTGAAGTTGTTAAATTTATTGAGGACAACACTCCATTTACTATGTTGCTCGTAAAACCTTGGATTGAAAGAGATCAGGCCAGAAGGGAAGAAAAAGAAGTCTTAGAACAAACGAAGTAAGAGCTAAAAGATTTCATGACTAGGAGGATCACACACTTGATTAAAGAACATGAGAATTGAGCAAAGCTCTTTAAAACCAAAGACTGGAATGTCGAAGCTGGAAGAACACTAGAAGACCCATAGAAGATTGCAGTACCTATTCCAGATACAGATGAAGTATGACCCTTGATTTCTAGGAGAGAATCTCAACAACGCGAAGTTACTATGCCAAAAGAAGATAATAATCAAAATGGAAAAAGGAATTCCGAGATGAAGCTCACCGGAAAGAAGGCTAGAAAACTAAGTAAGGAGAGAGATAAGATTGAAAAGTTACAGAAGGTTCCTAAGGGAACTTCGCAGAAGGAAAATTTACAAAATTGGAGCTTCGCCGGAATACTAGAACAACGTCACATGGCAGTTCGCCATGGCGAAGCAATATAGGCGTTAGAGACAATATAACCGTTTGACTGACACCCTGAATGGGAAGAAAGGAATTAATGGTTAGACAGCTTGCCACCAGACCGTTGGTACCACGCCGCAACGGACATAACTAAGTTAATGGAGGTTTCTTACCCGTTGCAAGAGATCCATTACCAAGTATCTATTTATCCCGTCNACTTCTCGTGGAGCCAGATCATCCCGACCATTAGCAAAAAAGAAACCAAACACATAAATGACCTAGCCAATGCGAAGTTGATTCCATCTATATTACTCGACTATATCTCACCTCTAGCTGGCGCGGTAAGTCGTGATACCCAGAGATTTCAAGTACACATGGTCACTGCGTACCTCCCGAAGGGGATACACGCAGTTCGAGATTAGTAGGATAAGATCATAGCATTGAATTTCAGTGAATTCAACCTCGGAGATCGCAAAAACTACAACATGCTCGCCTTGTACAAATACCTAACTAGGACAAAGGGAAAGAACTCAAAGATCATTCCTCAGTCATGGACAGTGAACCTCGCGTAGTCCACCTTGCTAAATGTCATGAAAATCCCACACTTCGGAAGACACCAGGAAGTCAACGCCTGTGTCAAGCTGCTACTGTCGTGTTACCATGGCGGCTATTTATGGCTATACCGCTGTATTACAGTTGATCCAATGCTGATCCATAGGATCATAGGGTTGAGTATGCAAGGACCTGACCCGCAGGAGTTCTAACCAGGAAAGGCCACAGATCATGCGCTAGCACAGAAGATTAAGGACACATACGGTGATGTCAAGAAGGGGACACAAGGCTACAAGGTAGCCTCCATCCAGAATGGCGCAGTATGCCTAGCATGCTAGTTAATAGCTGGAAAGATGGTACATAAGAACCGACCCACACAGGTCATGGGTTTTGTCGTCGACCTCACGGGGAAGTGTGTAGAAGGCTTACAGATGAACTAGGCAAAGTACCTAGTCAACCAGCTTGAACTAGACTGCTACGAAGCGCAGAATCAGGGCTACGAGTTTCACTTCAGCTGTCTCCTAATCCTCATCGCCTTTGTTTCCTGGGAAATGATGGAAGGTGCGACCTTCTCGGACATCGAACCATTTGAGCCGCTTGCCGCGAAGTTTGCTACCCTTTGGTATTCGAGTGATATGAACAAACAGTGGCAGTAGAATGTTGTTTTTCATACGTACTACCTTCAGCTGAAGAGAGCCATCGAAGCTGAGCCTTGCATGACTCTGAACACCTTACATAGGTTCCGACCCCTGATGAAGTTCAATGCAGATCGACATTTCATTTACATTACAATGCGAGCCGATGAACACAAGGAACTAATCCAGTCGTACTATAAACTTATAGAAGAGGACCTGGAGGAGATCACTAAGGACTGGTCCACAGACCTCCTTATCCCCGCTGACCCTGCAGAGATGTATGATCTTGAACTGAACAGCCTAGAGACCACTCACAAAGAACATGACACACCTAGAACAAATAGAAGACATAAGACTAAAGAGGTCCAAGATTTAAGTAGCACCTCAGGGAAGACTGCTTCCACATCACCTGAGCAAGGAGGTAACAATGATGTAGAAGAGATGAAGGAAAAATAAATTGAACAAAAGAAAGGTGAAATAACACTGCTTAGAGATGAGGCTAACCCCTTGAAGAATAGGAAGGTTTCTCCCCCGAAACCTTCTTCCCGGAAGAAACCAAGAGCCACCGTGACCAAGATGTAGATTACACTTACTCCTGATGACTTTGACTTCATCATAGCATCTCTAAATGATGCTTCACTGGAAATCGCGGAGAAACAAGGAGCGAAGCAGGAGGAAATGTATGATAGAATTGAGGTCGAGCTCTGAGGGGTACAACAAGCTCTTCAATCCAGCCATGCAGTCTCCACTGTGCCCCTCCCATTGGGAGAACAATAATTGGGAGATGAGCCAACCCAACTCTGCCGCCTAGCAGATGTAACTGAAGCTCGCCTTCAATGAGCACAAGAGGAAACTGAACAAGCCACCCAAGATTTGACGCAAGTACAAGGAGTACTTGTAGAACAACGCTGAGTTGCAGAGCAAGAGAAGATTTCTCTCTAGACAAAGTTTGACGAGGAGAAAGTGCAAATGCAGCAAGAAAAGGAACAATTGCTCATAGGGAAACTCGAGGTAAAAGAAGCAGTCAACATAACACTTTTCTCTGTGACAGGATTAGAGCCACATGCAGAAGATCGGGTTGAGCATCAAGTAGAGCATCTCGCGGAAGTCATCTAACAGCTACAACAAAGAATAGCATATTTAGAGCTCCGCACAATGCCCAACACTCCGCAGGATGTCAGAGATCAAAGAGAAGCGATTGCCTAGAACATAGTCAAGAAAAATACAAGCTTTTTCCATGGAATACAAGCAACTTAGTGACCGTAGTTCCCATACTTATGAGAAACTCACTGAGAATGCAGAACTAAAGGCACCAAAGTCGCAGCTCCAGGAGGTGAAGCAGCAAACAGAGACAATACAGGCGTAGTTGAATCCCCTGTCAGCTGTGGAAAGAATGAAACGATCCCACGAGCAACGCACTGCCCAACACCAGGT
Source organism: Picea mariana (assembly GCA_032191745.1). Classification (NCBI taxonomy): domain Eukaryota; kingdom Viridiplantae; phylum Streptophyta; class Pinopsida; order Pinales; family Pinaceae; genus Picea; species Picea mariana. The sequence continues at coordinate 23,132 of JASDQU010502237.1, read as the reverse complement.
TCACACCGTTCAAAGCAAGGTCATGGAAGTGACTCCAAGACTCCAATCTGTACAGGACGAGGCTTACCAACTGTTCACAGAGATCGAAGGCCGAGGAGAAGAACTGGAGCAAGTTGTTGTTGCAAAAGAACAACGCCTAGAAGGACCCGTGAACGATGTAGTCATCCAAGAGTTCGCTGAACAGGAGGTCGTGGCACAGTAACAAGTCGAAGCAGCATGAGCCAAGATCGAGGATTTTGAAGCAGAACTACCCAGATCAGAGTGAATCGGGATGAGTCACAAGTGAGTGTTGGGGGCCTGTTGGCCCTTGACTAAGTTTTGGGAGATCCTTGGTCAAGTTTGACCTATTTTGGGACTTCGATAGCCTGTCAAAGGAGGAGCGCAAGATGAAGCAAAGATCGCGAGATCTCGACCCCTTTTTCCTTTTTGGGGCTTGGGATTATGTAATGGGTATGGGATATCAACCCATGGGTTTACCCATATTTAGGCCTATTTTGTAAAGTATAAATAGATGTATAGGCAATGTAAGGAGGGGCATATATGAGAAGTTAGGACAATGTGCTAAGTGTTAGTGATCGATCTATGTGATCGAAGGATTGTAAGTGCTCTGTGCATACTGTGTGAAGCTTGTAGAGTTGAGTGCAAGTGACTGTAGAAGGCTTAGTGCTGTATCCTAGCCTAGGGAAGGAGGACTTGGCGAGGTGTGCTCAGATCACCTGTCCTATGCAGAGTGGGGTTTTTGAGGCTCTGTGCATGTAACTGATTAACATAAGATAATAGAAGAGAAGAAGAGTTGGTGGACGTAGCCTCGGGGGGGGGAAGGTGAACCAGGTATATGCTGTGTTGCTCTACTTTGTGCAATGTGTTGATGTGCTATATGTTAATGTGCTTAGTGATTTAATATAGAGGAATGATCTGTCGATGCTTAGTGCTTAATAACATGGATGGATGTTAGATCTCACTGATATACATATGCTTAGTGCTGAATCTGTTAAGACCTGATCTGCTTTGTCATGCTAAGTGCTATAAGATGCTAGATCTTGTTGGATACTGCAATGCTCTGTAACTAGGGTTTGTCTGCGTTGTTACCAAGAACTGAAT
>JASDQU010502237.1:8637-22011 GCA_032191745.1 Picea mariana | reverse complement strand
GTTTGAGGTAGTTGCTATTTCAAGTGTAACGTTATTTTTTGAGCAACTACGCGTTACAACAGGCGAGCGAGTATGTGGGGGAGGAGTCTTGCGACCTCCACGTGCCATCAATTGAATTCAGGCCCTCCTTCTAGCACCATTTGTTGACGGGCAAATTTGACTTGCCGTTAACTGGAAGAATAGATCCAGACCGGGGTTGTCTAAATAACCCAAGCCGTTTGGTGTAACCTATTCTGACGGGTTTAATGGCTCCGCTAGCCAACTAGGGTCCTAAAACAAGAAAAATAAATAAACTAACTAATGCTAAAACTATAATAATATATAAACTTTAATCTAATTATTTACAAATACATTCAATAGAAAGATAAATATGAACATGCCATTATGTACAGAGTAATTACAAATTGCAAGTTTTTAGTGGATACCTTGCAAAATCAATGTTTGGTAACTGTTTTCAAAAGTAGATAAAGAAAGCACTTTTTTTATATTTTCTGTTTTCTAATCATAAATCTAAGTACTTAAATAAAATATGTTATGAAGTAAGGATAGAGTGATGGTCAAATCCAATCTAAAATTGTCATGTTTCGCTAATAAGTAAAATAACAGAAATTAAATGGAAATAAAGCTAACCTGAGATTAGTTTCATACTGTGTCTATGTCTTTGTGCGATCCAAACTCCAGCTGTCTCGCCTGTATGAGAATTCAATGACAGGCTTGCCCTAATGCCTTCCGAATAAACTCCAGGTGTTTGTTCACAACCAGGACATGAGAACAAAAAGGTAGACATGTATGTACAATGATCTTATAATTATGAATGATTACAATAACATAAATCTTAATGTAAAACATTCATTTTATCAATCAACTAAACATCAAACGTAAATCATGATATTAAAATTGATATAATGATCACAGTGATAATATGTGAAACAACAAGTTATAGACAAAATTTAAAGGCATTCAATAAAATGAAATATCATATGCTAAAGAGGCTAAAGCTATGTAACATATCCATATCTCATAATATAAAAGGTAAAACATAGATGGAACAATTTCACATCGGTCTAAAGCCAAAATGCTAACTTCTTGTCCATATAGTTTTGAGGATTACATGCCTATAACCTATTCCAGCCAAGATGTCCTTTACTTAGAAAATGAACAGTATTTAAAGTATCCTGAGATCACATTCTCCTATCTCACAGGATAGAGTAGGATCTCATAGAATAAAAAATATTGAAAAAATAGTGGGTCGTGGAGCCACTTATAACAGAGTTGGTTTTAATCAAAGACAGATCAAAGTTTTTACAAAACACACAAAAAAAGAAACTACTAATCATTTAGATGCATGATTGAATATATTTCCTTCAAATGACCAGCCACATAATCTCCTATTTCATGAACAAACAAAACAAATTTAATTAAGTCATAAAATTACTCATAACTAATTTCTAATTTTTATTAAAAGAGACTTGGCTACAGAATCGGAGATTCTGTAGCGAGTCTTAATTTAGCAAATAAAATCAGATTTTAAATCGACTTATTTCAAAATAGATAACAGGAATAAAATAAGAGGAAAGGCTGTTTTACGATTTAAAAATTGACTAAATATGGGTGTTGGCCCTTGACCAAGTTTTGAGAGATCCTTGGTCAAGTTTGACCTATTTTGGGACTTCGACAACCTGTTGAAGGAGTAGCACAAAATGAAACAGAGATCGCGGGATCTCCGCCCCTTTTTCCTTTTTGGGGTTTGGGATTATGTAATGGGTATGGGATATCATCCCATGGGTTTACCCATGTTTAGGCCAATTTTGTAAAGTATAAATAGATGTCTAGGCAATGTAAGGAGGGGCATCTATGAGAAGTTAGGCCAATGTGCTAAGTGCTAGTGATCGATCTATGTGATCGAAGGATTGTAAGTGCTCTATGCATACTGTGTGAAGCTTGCAGAGCTAAGTACAAGTGACTGTAGAAGGCTTAGTGCTAAAACCTAGCCTGGGGAAGGAGGATCTAGTGAGGTACGCACATATCTCCTGTCCTATGCAGAGTAAGGTTTTTGAGGCTTTGTGCATGTAACTGATTAACATAAGATAATAGAAGAGACGAAGAGTTGGTGGACGTAGCCCCAGGGGGGGTGAACCACATATATGTTGTGTTGCTCTGCTTTGTGCAATGTGTTAATGTGCTATATGTTAATGTGCTTAGTGCTTTAATATAGAGGAATGATCTGTTGATGCTTAGTGCTTAATAACATGGATGGATGTTAGATCTGACTGATATACATATGCTTAGTGATGAATCTGTTAAGACCTGATCTGTTTCGTCATGCTAAGTGCTGTTAGATGCTAGATCTGGTTGGATACTGCGATGCTTTGTAACTAGGGTTTGTCTGCGCTGTTACCAAGAACTGAATATTGATGAATGTTTATTGCTAAGTGCTCTGTTAAATGTTAGAATCACAGATCTGTGTCCTAGCTAAGTTTGCAGACGTCTGAGTTCTGCAACCACCCCTACCTCTACCTCAGGTGAGACTTCATCTGCTTCGCATGTGTTGCCGAAAGGGCCGGTAGTTAGGGTTTTGTTGGTGAGTTGTTGTAGCATTGAACCCTGGGTCTTCCCTTGTGCCAACAAATGGTTCCGTTGCTGGGACCTAAAACTATGATTGCTGAGAACTGAGAAAGAAGAAGCTTTGTGCTAAGATCCGACCTGAAATTGTGAAAGCTCTATGCATAGATCTGTCGCTCTAGTGCGCAATACTCTACTTAGTTTATGAAGCTCCGTGCTAAAGAAAAGAAGTTCGATCTGAAGAAAAGAGGTAAGATCTGAATGATTTGTTCTCTGATAAAGGTAAGAATAGTGAAAAGTTTTAGATCTGGAAGCTTTGTGTTATGTAGAGGTAAGATTAGTGGAAATTTTTGTTTCTAAAGAATGGATCTAGGCATGTTTGATAAGATTTATCCTAGCTTGAAAACTAGAGCACTGATAGAAGAAAGAAGATTTGATATGAGTAGATCTGATAAGAATAATGAAAGATATGTTATACCTATGTATAGAAATAATGTTTGGACTAACAAATGGATGCAGGATCCTAGAAAGAATTTTTTGCAGGTTAACTACTATGATCCTAGCACGCAGTACAAGAAAGGTTGGGGATCGTTTAAGAGAAATAGAGGATTAACCCTTTGTTATAGTTGCAGAAGACCAAGACATCTGGCTAAGGAATGCCCTGGTAGAAAACCTAGTTGCCTCTGTTGCAAAGCTATGGACCATGAAGTTTTGGATTTCCCTATAATGATTGGTCAGCTTGAAAGGATGAATATGATACAAGAAGACCACAATAAAAGTCAAGCAACTGAGATTATGGCAGAACCCCAGAAAGAATCAGAGAAAGTATTGCTACAGATGAAAGAAACCCTGAATGATCACTGACATATCGGTTTATCAGAGATCTTCAAAGAAAAAGAATGTATTGAAGCAAGAATATGAGACTTCAACATTGACTGTGTTCTGGATGAAGAAACAAAGGTGAGTATCATGACAGAAAGAACTTGGGAAACTATAGGGGATCCTACTATGATTCCTTCATTAGGAGGAATATGACTATTTAGAGGGAAGCTGATAAACCTATGTGGAAAGATTACCTAGATATCTATGAGTGACAAGGGAACTTCAATAGAGGAAGAATTTGAAGTTGTTAAATTTATTTAGGACAACACTCCATTTACTATGTTGCTCGTAAAACCTTGGATTGAAAGAGATCAGGCCAGAAGGGAAGAAAAAGAAGTCTTAGAACAAAAGAAGCAAGAGATAAAAGATTTCATGACTAGGAGGATCACACACTTGATTGAAGAACAGGAGAACCGAGCAAAGCTCTTTAAAACCAAAGACTGGAATGTCGAAGCTGGAAGAACACTAGAAGACCCACAGAATATTGTAGTACCTATTCCAGATACAGATGAAGTATTACCCCTGATTTCTAGGAGAGAATCTCAACAACGTGAAGTTACTATGCCAAAAGAAGATAAGAATTAGAATGGAAAAAGGAATTCTGAGATGAAGCTCACCGGAAAGAAGGCTAGAAAACTAAGTAAGAAGAGAGATAAGATTGAAAAGTTACAGAAGGTTCCTAAGGGAAATTCGCAGAAGGAAAATTTACAAAATTGGAGCTTCGTCGGAATACCAGAACAACGTCACATGGCAGTTCACCATGGTGAAGCAATATAGGCGTTAGAGACAATATAACCGTCCGACTGACGCCCCAAACGGGAAGAAAAGAATTAATGGTTAGACAGCTTGCCACCAGACCGTTGGGACCGCGCCGTAATGGACATAACTAAGTTAATGGAGGCTTCTTACCTGTTGCAAGAGATCCATTACCAAGTATCTATTTATCCCGTCGCGCCACGCACCGAGAACACTTTTGCTAATCGAGAATTTGAGCCTGCAGATTAGTTGATATTCACATAGTGATCATCGTGCTTTTTCCATCTATCCCATTGCATTGAGAGATTATTCTCCGACCCTAAGATTTTCAAACCCGAGCGTGTATGTCGAATGAGTTCAACGCGGTAGAGAAAATTGTCGAGGAAGTTCTCATCGATACCATGACCGAAAGAGCAATGTTGATGTATGCAGGTATACAAGTGTCATTGATGAGAGGACTACAAGCCTCTCCGTCGACTGCTCGCAGAGCCGGATCATCCCGACTGTTAGCAGAAAAGAAAACCAAACACATAGATGACCTAGCCAATGCGAAGTTGATTCCATCTATATTAATCGACTATATCTCGCCTCTAGCTGGCGCGGTAAGTCGTGATAGTGTACTTAGAGATTTCGAGTACACCATGGTCACTGCGTACATCTCGAAGGGGATACACGCAGTTCGAGCTTAGCAGGATAAGATCACAGCGTTGAAGTTCAATGAATTCAACCTCAGAGATCACAAAAACTATACCATGCTCGCCTTGTACAAATACCTAACCAGGACAAAGGGAAAGAACTCAAAGATCATCCCTCAATCGTTGACAATGAACCTCGCGTAGTCCACCTTGCTAAACGTCATGAAAATCCCACAGTTCGGAAGACACTAGGAAGTCAACGCCTGTGTCAAGCTGCTAATGTCGTGTTACCATGGCGGCTATTTATGGCTAGACCACCATATTACAGTCGATCCAATGCTGATCCATAGGATCATAGGGTTGAGTATGCAAGGACCTGACCCACAGGAGTTCTACCCAGGAAAGGCCACAGATCGTGCGCTAGCACAGAAGATTAAGGACACATACGGTGATGTCAAGAAGGGGACGCAAGGCTACAAGGTAGCCTCCATATAGAATGGCGCAGTGCACCTAGCATGCCAGTTAATAGCTGGAAAGCTGGTACATAAGAACCGACCCACATAGGTCATGGGTTTTGTCGTCGACCTCACGGGGAAGTGTGTAGAAGGCTTACAGATGAACTAGGTGAAGTACCTAGTCAACCAACTTGAACTAGACTATCGCGAAGCGTAGGATCAGGGCTACGAGTTTCACTTTAGCTGGCTCCTGATCCTCATCGCCTTTGTTGCCTGGAAAATGATGGAAGGTGCAACCTTCCTAGATATCGAACCATTTGAGCTGCTTGCTGCGAAGTTCGCTACCCTTTGGTATTCGAGTGATATGAACAAACAGTGGCAGTAGAATGTTGTTTTTCATACGTACTACCTTCAGCTGAAGAGAGCCATCGAAGCTGAGCCTCGCATGACTCGGAACACCTTACATAGGTTCTGACCTCTGATGAAGTTCAATGCAGATTGAAATTTCATTTACATTACAATGCGAGCCGATGAACACAAGGAACAAATACAGTCATACTATAAACTTACAGAAGAGGACCTAGAGGAGATCACTAAGGACTGGTCCACAGACCTCCTTATCCCCGCTGACCCTGCAGAGATGTATGATCTTGAACTGGATAGCCTAGAGACCACTCACAAAGAACATGACACACCTGGAACAAACAGAAGAATAAGACTAAAGAGGTCCAAGATTTAAGTAGTGCCTCAGGGAAGACTGCTTCCACATCACCTGAGCGAGGAGGTAACGACGATGTAGAAGAGATTAAGGAAAAAGAATTTGAACAAAAGAAAGGTGAAGTAACACTGCCTAGAGATGAGGCTAACCCCTTGAAGAAGAGGAAGGTTTCTCCCCTGAAACCTTCTTCCCAAAAGAAACCAAGAGCCACCGTGACCAAGATGTAGATTACACTTACTCCTGATGACTTTGACTTCATCATAGCATCTCTAAACGATGCTTCACTGGAAATCGTAGAGAAACAAGGAGCGAAGCAGGAGGAAATGTATGATACAATTGAGGTCAAGCTCTGAGGGGTACAACAGGCTCTTCAATCCAGCCGTGCAGTCTCCATTGTGCCCTTCCCATCGGGAGCACAATAATTAGGAGATGAGCCAGCCCAACTCTGCCACCTAGCAGATGTGACTGAAGCTCGCCTTCAATGAGCACAAGAGGAAACTGAACAAGTCACCCAAGCTTTGATGCAAGTACAAGGAGTACTTGTAGAACAACGTCGAGTTGCAGAGCCAGAGAATATTTCTCTCCAGACAAAGTTTGACGAGGAGAAAGTGCAAATGCAGCAAGAAAAGGAACAGTTGCTCGCAGGGAAACTTGAGGTAAAAGAAGCAGTCAACATAGCACTTTTCTTTGTGACAGGATTAGAGCCACAGGTAGAAGACTGGGTTGAGCATCAAGTAGAGTAGCTCGCTAAAGTCATCTAATAGCTACAACAAAGAATAACATATTTAGAGCTGCGCATAGTGCCCAACACTCTGCAGGATGTCAGAGATCAAAGAGAAGCGATTGCCCAGAGCATAGTCGAGAAAAATACAAGCTTTTGCCATGGAATACAAGCAACTTAGTGACCATAGTTCCCAGACTTATGAGAAACTCACTGAGAATGCAGAACTAAAGGCACCAAAGTCGCAGCTCCAGGAGGTGAAGCAACAAATAGAGACAATACATGCGTAGTTGAATCCCCTGTCAGCTGTGGAAAGAATGAAACGATCCCAGGACCAACGCATTGCCCAGCACCAGGTTCACACCATTCAGAGCAAAGTCATGGAAGTGACTCAAAGACTCCAACCTGTACAGGACGAGGCTTACCAACTGTTCACAGAGATAGAAGGCTGAGGAGCAGAACTGGAGCAAGTTGTTGTTGCAAAAGAACAATGCCTAGAAGGACCCGTGAATGATGTAGTCATCCAAGAGTTCGCTGAACAGGAGGCCGTGGCATAGTAACAAGTCGAAGCAGTGTGAGCTAATCTCGAGGCTTTTGAAGCAGAACTACCCAGATCAAAGTGACTCGGGACGAGTCACAAGTGAGTGTTGGGGGCCTGTTGGCCCTTGACCAAGTTTTAGGAGATCCTTGGTCAAGTTTGACCTATTTTGGGACCTCGACAGCCTGTCAAAAGAGGAGCGCAAGATGAAGCAAAGATCGTGAGATCTCGACCCCTTTTTCCTTTTTGGGGTTTGGGATTATGTAATGGGTATGGGATATCAACCCATGGGTTTACCCATATTTAGGCCTATTTTGTAAAGTATAAATAGACGTATAGGCAATGTAAGGAGGGGCATCTATGAGAAGTTAGGCCAATGTGCTAAGTGCTAGTGATTGATCTATGTGATTGAAGGATTGTAAGTGCTCTGTGCATACTATGTGAAGCTTGTAGAGTTGAGTGCAAGTGACTGTAGAAGGCTTAGTGCTGTAACCTAGCCCAGGGAAGGAGGACCCAACGAGGTGCACTCAGATCACCTGTCCTATGCGGAGTAGGGTTTTTGAGGCTCTGTGCATGTAACTGATTAACATAAGACAATAGAAGAGAAGAAGAGTTGGTAGATGTAGCCTTGGGTGGGGGTGGGGGTGAACCAGGTATATGCTGTGTTGCTCTGCTTTGTGTAATGTGTTGATGTGCTATATGTTAATGTGCTTAGGGATTTAATATAGAGGAATGATTTGTCGATGCTTAGTGCTTAATAACATGGATGGATGTTAGATCTGACTGATATACATATGCTTAGTGCTGAATCTATTAAGACCTGATCTGCTTCGTCCTGCTAAGTGCTGTAACATGCTAGATCTTGTTGGATACTGCGATGCTCTGTAACTAGGGTTTGTCTACGCTGTTACCAAGAACTGAATATTAATGAATGTTTACTGCTAAGTGCTCTGTTAAATGTTAGAATCACAGATCTGTGTCCTAGCTAAGGTTGCAGACATCTGAGTCCTGCAACCACCCCTACCTCTACCTCGGGTGAGACTTCATCTGCTTTGTAGGTGTTGCCGAAAGGGCTGGTAGTTAGGGTTTTGTTGGTGTGTTGTTGTAGCGTTGAACCCTGGGTCTGCCCCTGTGCCAACAATGGGTCAGGTAGTTCAAAATTTATTATCGCCTTTACACTGGTTGCATTTTTTATTACTATGTTTCCTGATCTCTTGATGCATTTAGTTTTCCTCTCTATGTGCGCCTTGAGGTCACGATTTTCTTGCCTCAACAAATCATTTTGAGAAGTCAACAATTTAATTTGGGCCTAAAGGATAGGGACGTCGATGTAATACCGTTCGATCCAATGGAAACATAAATCACACTGTACATGCGAGATGGCAGGTCGATGAAGTGCACAGTCAAACAAGGGTGTATCGATCTTACCTACTATTTTCTTCTGATCGGGCCTAATACCGGAGAACCCCTCTTTACCTTTGAGGCACGATGGAAAATTTGTCACAAAATCATGAGGTTCAGTCAGAACGATAACTTTCTTCCTGTGACCCTGAGATTTTGGGTCTTCTAAAACTAGAAAATCTTCGATCTCAGGATCCGAACACTCATCGATCTTGATCGGACCGATCAAGCTCAAATGAGTGTCGGATCAGTTCCTTTTCTTCCTTGAAATTTGGCGACCTGCCCTTTTGTTTTTGAAACCTAAGTCTGTGCATTTCTTGTTTGTTCCTTTGCGAGGTTTCTCAACATCCAGATTAATAATAATGTTCATGCTAGCATCAATTTCAGGTACAAGAGGGTCAATTACCTTTAGTTCAACAATCGCTTGCTCAGAAAATCCTGTAGGTGAAGACTTAATTGTCATCCATGCGTCTAAAGGGTTTTTGTTGGTAAAGTCTGGTCTATCAATTGAAATACCGAACTTGTCTTTAATCAATGGCTTGTCTAAGTTAGGGTTCACTGTATGAACAATCTGGGCAAAACCATTCCTTATCAAAAAATTCTCCCAACAGTCACCTACAGTTGACAAGTGATGCATCAACATAATCTTAACCAATCCATGATGGAACAAGCTTGAATCAACACTTTGTCTTTTATATCTTTTGGAAATTTTATAGAGACTTCTCAACAAATAAAATGGCATATCTAAATCGAAACCAATGAAATGCATGAGTAACCAGATATGGTAGAGGAAGACCAATCCGTATCGACCCTCACACGTCACAAACTGCTTGAGGATTAATAACATGCTATGCCACCTAGGTTTAACCAGGGAGATAGAAATACCTTTTTCACAATAGTTGATCTTCTGGGATGTCATAAACAGGCTCCACGATACTCCTTCAATTCAGGCGTTTTTGAACCATTTCTCACCCTTCGATGGAAGCCCTATTGCTTCGCTCAAAAACTCCGCAGTCAACTCTAACTGTGTGTCCCCAATTTTTGCTCTGCAACCATTGAAGGTCTGTGCGAAAGACTTCACCACCTGAAGGTTATAGCCTTCAAATCTTTTAAGGAAAACATCCCAGCCATGGATTTTAAGATCCTCAATTGCATTGTCGTAAGAAAGTAAAGCCTGGCATCCATTTGGCTCCAGGCGAACGACATGCGCCATGAAAAATATAACCAGAAGGAAACATGGATGACTCTTGATAGTCTTAGGTTTGAATCGCGGGAGCAACAGGAATAAGTCCGAATGGTGAGTGGAGACACAAAACAAAACATATCATGTGTGTTATCATAGCATAGATAGTGGGAGTAAACCAGGGGTTTGATTGCGATCTTTACCATTCCCTGTGATGAGAGCCAAACATACAGAGTACCAAAACCCTATGCGTGTAATGAATGGGTCATTAATATGTTAAGCCAACAAGGCGAGGTAAGGACGTAAGTACAACATGTATGTATTCATTTGCACAACTGTTGGTACGACAATTGAATTCGTCACAAGACTATCAAACAAATATCAAGGCTCTTCACAAATCGAATCACAAACTATCAAACCATATGGAAACCCAAAACATCAAAAATAGGTCATTCAAACATTAGATTTGGATTTGATATAAGTATGGTGACCTTTACATAGATGCACTCTAAGACACAAAAAATGATAACACCAAGCTAGGTTTTTATGTTTAATTCGTGCTTACAGTCATGAATTAAACATAAAACAAAAACGAAAATGCAAACAATAAGAATTTAGTAACCAAGGATTCTATCCATCAATCACTTCGAGACCCTTAAAAATGTTTACAAAAATGGGGTGATGGCAACTACAGAAAAATGCAGTTCCTTTCAATTGTGCGAAAACAATCAAAATCGTGTGTGGCTGCCAACACATTGGTGTAGAGAGAACTAAGTAGTTTTTAGGCAAGAAGGATCAGCTTATTGACTTCAAAATTCCTCCCTTAGTTCATTGCAAACCTAACTATTTATAATTCGAGTGCAGTAACTGACTATCCTAAGATCACTCAATATGTTTATTACAAATTGTTTCTTGCTACAAAATCTCAATTTGAGATATGAGAAAAATCCTTAGAGAGGAAAATACGATTTCTGTTTTACAGTTATGGAATGCCCATGAATTGACGTCTGAATTGACTTTATCCTTAATCGAGGCTTTGTAGAGTGAATTGGTTGGAGCTATGAGCATCACACCATATGGGTATAACAATCCATATTGTTGACCTTCTGTTATTTTTCTGCACATATGGTATTGAAAGAGTAATTACAAAAATCTTGCAGATTTGGTAAACAATAATAACAGACTCAAATTCAATTTCTAAATTTAGGACATCAAAATATAAACTTCCATACCTTATGATTTTATCATAATTGCAATGCCGGATTCGGGGCAGAGGTGAAGGAAAATGGGTAATCAAAATATTTAGGAAAACACAAACAAAAGATAAGCATATTGACAGGAAAAAATGTATGGAAATTGGTCAAAACTTGTAAAAATGTTGTTCTTCCTCTGTTGTTCAGCTGTGATGCTTATTTTTTTGTTTAGCTGCCTTCTAGGTTTACGCATCAAGATCTTCACCTGCATATTTTGGTTTCTTTGCTTTAGTCTTTTTTACTTCTTGAGCCATTTGTGAGCGTATTTCATCAACAAGTCATTCTCCTTTATCAACTATTTATTTTCATCTTGAATATTTCTACTATGAAGCTTTAGGGATTTGTTTTCAATTGTAAGGAATTTACCAAGAGTCTTTAATTCTCGCATTTCATTCTTTAACCTGGTGATCTGATCTTCCCTTTTTCTCAAGAGAGAGGTCATCATAAAATTTGACAGGGTGAGAAAATCATCTTCTTGCATTAAAGGTGAGCCTGCTTTAGGATTTATGTTTGTTGGTGTCTCTCTATTCTCATGCTCTTTGGTTGTAGGAAAATCATCTCTATTGATGTTGATATCTGGTGAAACCTGTGAATCATTTAAGACTGGAGATTTTTCATCTACCTTTTCTTTATTCTCAATGTATTCATATAACGATTGATGATAAGCATATAATTCTAGATAGGGTTTAGGGTTTGATTCTATCACTTGGACCTTGTGTTTATTTGTTAGAGATCGATTCCAATTTTATTTGATCTTCTAAAATCCTTTTAGTCATAGATCATGTCATCCTAGTTTAGGGCATCCATTTAGTAACTGCTTTTTTCTTGAGATTGTTATTTCCTTTTCTATCTTTTTTGATCCATGATATATTATGAATATGCCGCACTTCTTGTATGTCATCCACTGTAGGATTCAATATATCATTAGTTTCAATCCATGTAGTATCTTGCAATGCAATATGTGTAGAGACTTATATAATTGTCTGTTTTTAAAAATCAATTTCAAGAAGAAATTTATTCCATTCAATACCTAGTTTCTGTTATCCACTCTTAACAATTATTTGGATAAGTCCATGATGGTATAGGGATTTGTCAACATTTATTTTTTGTTTCCGAACAATCTTGGACATTTTACTCAGAGATTTGAGCAAATAGCGAGGCATATTCAATGACCTATCCCCTTTAAGATGCAAAATAATTATGATATGATAAATATAAATTAGATTGAAACGACCTTCCCAAGTTATATACTTTTGAATTAAAAAGATTAATTCTCTTGAGGGCTCTTTGAACCAAGTCCTAGGTAACCCTGCAACCCAATTAGGGTTTTCTCTATTTTTGGATAAGAGAGAATCATGGGCTATGGAATTGAAAGCTCTATTTTTGAACCATTTTTCCCTATTTGGGAAAGATTTAATATTTGGGCCAAAGAATTTTCTGATAGATGTAAGGTCAGATTCCCTACCTTTGCACAATCACCATTGAAGGACTGCGCAAACACCCTTGTTATGCCTTAATTGTGATCAGTGAATCTTTCGAAGAATTGTCCCCATCCAGCCTGTTCTAATATCACCATACATTAAGAGTTCAAACCCACAATATCTGCTCTGCAAGGTTCGATACAAACTACCATCTCTGAAACCCTCCTTGGTATCTGGTTCAAGTATTCTTCCTCTGTTACTAAACTTACTATTCTCTATTTCTGAGTATGATCATTTATGCAAAACATAGAGTCATTTAGCTCAGGATTATTTACAAAATGGGTCGTAAAATTGACAAGATGGCGAATTATGGATGCAGGTTAAGCCAAATGTACGTGGAGTTTTGACGCATAATTACTATTTGAGGACAAAACAAGTGATGAATGGCATTGAGGATTACAAAATAATTGTGGGTTATCATGTTTAATCAAGATTTAGGAACAACATGTAATGACATAATCATCAGATTCAAATGTTTACGACTTCTAATTTAACAATTTGAATTTGATTATGTATTAAATGTTTACCCATGTTCTTCAAACACATGTCTGATTCAGATCCTCCTTAGTGCTTTGGTGACTGAGCAACTAACTTGTCGACCTGCCATGAAAATGTATTTTGTGAGGCCAATTCATAAAGCGGAAGAAATAAACTTTTATTAAAAATAGTAATTACAAAATCAAGATTGATTTTGTAATTATTTAAAACATTTTATTGCACTTTGAAAGTAACTTAAAAGACTAACTTTCATGTAATCAAAATCTAAACATTTTGGTTATATATATATAT